>JASANE010022127.1:0-39637 GCA_030248225.1 Trileptium ribeirensis | reverse complement strand
GATTAGTATCGGTCTTACTGAAGATGAAACACGAAAAAAGTATGTTTGACGACGCCAAAAGACAATTTGGGGTTCACAGCGTACATTTCACGGTTCTCAACAACCCAAAAAGCTACAAATCGTTTTCTACTAACACGGCGTAATAATTTTCACAGCACTCAAATATAATAATAATTATCTGTTATTACTCGCTCCCATTTCTGTCCGTATACAACAACTGTACAATGCCAACACTGCCGTTAGGAAAGCTTGGCAGTCAAAGCTAAATTTGGTTTGACGGTACTATTCCGACTTTTATATACCAATATTAGTCTTCAATCAGGGCATAGCCAAGTAAAAATAGCACTACCCGTAAGCCAAACTTGTTACCTTTGCTTACTGGCACTTATTTTTGTCCGCGATTGTCTAGGAGTCAAATTAATATAATATTAAAAACGGAAAATATACTCAGCGACCTCCCGTCACCCATTTTTTTGAGATACAAGTAGGGACATTGAAAAAATACCCCTGAAAAATGTTACTAGAAACATATAACGTTAGGAAATGCTTCATTAATTGAGCGAGGCGTTTTTATTTTCTGTCTGGGAGTAAAAAGGTCCATGTCCGTCCGTTCGTTCCTTCGTTCGTTCGTTCGTTCGCTCGTTCGGTCCGACGGATCTCAAGAACCACTGAACGGATTTTAAAAAACTTTTTGTTTGAAAGCCTATCATGTCAGAGTGTGCACCTGATTTTCAGGATTAAAAAATTTTGAGTGGTTAATTAGTAATTATCTAATTAGTTAAGCTTATGCAGCTAAAATAGAGAATTTTGCAATATTTATGTTATTTGTTGAAATAGAATCGTTTCGATCAAACCATTATAGGGTTTTTTGGGTCGAAGAATTCAAATATAATATTTGTACCAATGATAAAGCCCTATGCAATGTAGTTACAAGAACATAAAATTGAGTACATTCGTAATGCCACAGCCCAAGCTCCGCTCATAAATGTAGTTCCACTACCGACAAGTATGCTATCTGAAACATGGTTGTCCGTGAAAAATGGTTTTATTCTAATAATGAAATACCGAGGTTAATGCGTTACTGCAACGGTTTTGCTTTGAAAAATGCATATTTATTTGTTTAATGGACTGGAGACATCGTTGTTGGGCGTTGCATTACGAAAATGCTCTATTAAAATGTTACCACAATCACTGGTTTACTGGTTTTGTGACAGATAGCCGAAACAATACAATAGAGTATAGATCAACGACATGTCTCCAGTCCATTAAACAAATAAATATGCATTTTTCAAAACAAAACCGTTGCCGTATCGCATTAACCTCGGTATTTCATTGTTAGATTAAGACCATTTTTCACCGACAACCATGTTTCAGATAGCATATTAATCAATCTGAACGTTATATGTTTCCAATAACATTTTTCAGGGGTTTCTTCTTCGATGCCCGTAAAGGGCATTTATTCCTAATACTATATCATTTTTGCCACAAAACTGATGACAGTTGTTAGTACTATTGTTGGCTACAAAACCAAAATCCAAGAGTTAGATCACCAAAATATGACCAGTTTGCGGTAAATCAGGATAGCAGTAGAACTAAAGGAGCCAGATGTCAAAATGTTAGGTGTACGCGATCAGTAATTGCCAAAACTAATTTAAGGGCTTCATTTCAAAATAAACTTGACCTTCTTCGACCTAGTATAAATCTGTCACCCAAATAATATAATTTTTCCCAGAAAAAATAAATTCAAGGACTATATACTTCAAAGAGGACATTATTGCGAATTTTTGCCATTTGGGGCTACAAGAGCCAAAACCATTGTTGTTAAGCCGTCCAAAAAATAAACTCAACCTTTCCCAACCTAGTATTCCATTATCCAAAAACCAATTTTCCCAGCCAAAAATAATCTAAGGACTTCAATTATAAACTAAGATCAAAATTTGAGCTTCTGGCACCCCACTAGATCCAAAAATAAGGTTTATTGGCCCTTCAAAATGCAAAAAAGCAAGTAAGGCTCCCCAATATAATGATTAGATTTTTTAAATTTTCACCCCAAAATTGAGTTATGGTCTGAAAACCGGGCAAAAATCTGATTTGTGGGCCAAAAATACACAGGGTATGCATCCGTTATAGCGGTAATAGGGCATAAATTTCAGAGATAGAGCCATCAAGACATGTCAATATAGTAAACAAAGCACATACAAATGAAATGCCCAAGACCTTTTTTGATATATCACATCACTATCCAGTTATCCCCGAAATGTAAAAAATGCAAGCAACATTCAAATCAAGACCCCGTATACTTTGTCCATGAGGAATTTTGGCTCAATTCAGTGCTACTGAACTAACCACTGGGCCCATATCTTCGGTGTGAAAAGATATAACTAATAGGCACGGTGACAGTCTGTGTTAATCACGAGGTTTTCAGGGAAATCAAAAAATCAAAATCGCAAAAATTTTCAATCGTGTGTGCACGCATACCGGTAAAGATATCGAAAAATAAAAAACGTTCCGCAAGGGCGACCCAAAAACACCCACAAGAAACGTATCACTAAACCGCCAGGTGAAAATATGGAAAAGACGGCATTCTCTTTCATCTATAAAAGAAACATCACCGTAAATTATGATTTCTTTATGTTTCACTCACAAATCTCTTGTCAAGGGTTTGTGGTTTCTCTTCAACAAAACCACGATATTATATCACCAGCTCCTTTTCATACAGCTCATACCATAGGTATCAGGGAGTAACCGGAATTCCGGTTCCGGCGAAAATCGTGTTCCGGTTGCGGTTCCGGCAAACGGTTAAAACCATACTGGAACCGGAATTCCGGTTTAAAAATTTTGTTTGAAATTTTCCACGTTTTTTGCTTCATCCTGTGATCCAAACATATGTAATATATATTATACAATGATCAAGCTCTAATACAAACAAGCAAAAGAAAAGATTAACTAAACAATTTGTCGTGTGAAACGTAAGTATGTCACATAATTTCAGTAGGAATTTTTCATAGTAACCTGCAAACGTTTATTTACAAATCAAAGCCAGGTCGATGCTTGTAGCAGCTATTTTACACAATGAGAAGTATGCGGAGTACGTTCGCATTAAAACGGTCTAACTCTGTAAAACAGTATGGCTTACGTAGAAGTACATAACCTATACTTGGCTAACATAAATTACGTCAAGCACCGGCCAGTGCGCTTGTAAACTTTGTAAATCAGTCTAAATTGAAGTAAAGTAACGTTATCTGCAACGTAGCCAGAAACTACTTTCTTGGCTATGAACTGTATTTATTGAAACTGTGCTAGCAGCATCACAGTTTGCCTCATATATAGCATTCTGGTTAAAAAGTTATCATCATTATCATCTAGCTGACGGGCACTGTTTGTCCAACGCTAGCGTAAAACTTTGTCTCTGAATACTGATCAGAAAATTAATCTATTATTTTCTCTTAGAATCATATAAACCAATAATTTTAAGTTTCCTACAGAAGAACATGCAACAAACGTATGTGTAGTAAAGGGAGGCGACTGAAGACAGAGCGAAAGTGTGTATTCTACGCTCCAAGCTTTGTAAGCACATTCGATTTGACGCAGTATACGCAATGGTGTATAGTGGAAGACATTTTTTGCTCTGAATGTCCAAAAACCGACATATTTATCGATATATCGATAAATAAACATTATTAGCTTCCTCAGTCTCTTTAAAGTTTCAGAAAGGCAATAATGACATGGCAATACAATAAGTTTATTGTAAAAGTTATGTTTAATACAATTTAAATCCACTATACCTTCATTTCTTCCATCATCTGTTTTACTATATATAAATTTCGAAGACCAGGTTCTGGTTTAAATGAACAGTTCCGGTTGCTGGTTCCGGTTCCGGTTATTCCCTGATAGGTATCTAGTGCAAGCCCCCAATAACCTTTTGAACCATCAGCGAAATAACATGTTTCCAGCCTCGGTCGAACATTGATCCAGAATCGCTGTTATCTGGCCAACACTGTACGGCAAATACACGCCAGAAATAAATGCTGTTGCTGTGATTTTCGCTTAGTGCTCAATCGAGAAACACCAAGTTTTGTTCCAAATTTGTTTGAGACCTTCTCAAAAGTCATTTTGGCGGACTTCGTTCAAAATTCAAGTTCTAGGGCTAAAACAACTCAAGCAAGCTAAGCTAGTAGCTCCTCAGTGGCATAGGAACATGGAAGCAAAACCATTTGTCATAGAAGCTTGAAATTATAATATAAAACAACTATTCCCAGAATCAAAGCGCATTTGTAAAACATTGGGTTTTCCTACTGCTCCATGAATTGGACCTTCCGTAAAACGATTCGTACCAGTAGCGTAAAGATATAATCGAAATGAACAGTGCCGTCCGGGATAGACGTTCATCAAACTCGAGATGAACAGCGCCGTCCGGGATAGACGTTTATCAAACTCGAGATGAACAGAGCCGTCCGGGATAGACGTTCATCAAACTCGAGATGAACAGCACCGGCCAGGATAGACGTTTATCAAACTCGAGATGAACAATGCCGTCCGGGATAGACGTTTATCAAACTCGAGATGAACAGTGCCGTCCGGGATAGACGTTTATCAAACTCGAGATGAACAGTCCCGTCCGGGATAGACGTTTATCAACCTCGAGATGAACAGTCCCGTCCGGGATAGACGTTTATCAAACTCATCCAAACAAAAATCATCCAACATTTGAGAGATTAACAAATGGAATAGTGCACCCATAAAAGCTCCGTAAATGAGCTTTGATGATAATTAAAAAATCCGTACAACAAAAGCGATACAGATACGTTCACACGTTCAAAATTTTTGCTCACAATGCAACGGTATTTTGAAATGTATATAATTTTAATTTTATTCAATTTAGGTTATGTTAAAATTTAAGCAAAGTCGTATTTCTGGTCCCTCATTAGCCGTGCAGTCTACAAAATTTCGAGCAGTATCCACCAATATCTTCCAAATCTACTAAAAACTGCAACAAAGCGTTCAAATTTTGAGTCATAATTTGAAAAAATTTTGGGCAAAAAGTTTGAACATGTAAACGAGTCTTTAAACGAAAATGTTTAGCACTAAAAGCAAAGCAAATGTGGGTTTCGGCGTGCGAGCGAGGCCCGTACTCGGTTTGTAGGGTCACACTCCGTCGGTGGGTCCCTTCTCTACACCCGTCACGCCACTAATATCCTGTAATCCTGACCTGACTCGATTAAGTCATTCGTTCTGGAGAACCCTGAATCCGTACTACAAAATGTAGTATATACGTAATAAATATAGCATTCATAACTACCCACATTCAGATAATGTATACCGGTTTTTGACTTTCATAGTGGCCTACTGACCACGTATTATGATCCTGCATCTTAGTTTCGAGTTTAGCCCCAAGTCCCAGATGATCCTCCTATTTAGTTTCGAGTTTGGCCCCAAGTCCCAGATGATTCTCCATCTTAGTTTCGACTTTGACCCCAAGTCCCAGATGATCCTCCTATTTAGTTTCGAGTTTGGCCACAAGTCCCAGATGATTCTCCATCTTAGTTTCGACTTTGACCCCAAGTCCCAGATGATCCTCCATCTTAGTTTCGAGTTTGCCCCCAAGTCCCAGATGATCCTCCATCTTAGTTTCGAGTTTGACCCCAAGTCTCCGACAAATATCAGTTGAAAACAGATAGAAATGCACAATAGTGAAGCTTGCTAGATGCTGACAGCGCATTATAAAACAAATAGCAGAGATCCACGATTACATACATACAATAGCGAACAACACAATACAAACGACAGAAAATGGGCTTTGGATCATAGAAAAATAGTTGAAAATATCTCAACGAGTATCCAAAGACAATGAGGACACCAAGAAACAAACATTTATGTCCGGTCAGAACCACAAAATAAAACAAGCGTTACACCAGCGCATACTATTCTCTGAAGTCTTTGAAAATTACATACAGGAACTGCTGCCAAAAGATACTAAACTTAGTTAGAGTACCAACCCGCAGATGATATGGTAAGTATGCACTGTCTGATTTGAGTTACCGTCTCATTGCATCCGATCCAGTCCCATTCAACGATCCAGGTGCGATGTCCCAAACAGGGTGGCCACGAAACCCGATTGAAAAAATTCAAGGGTTTTCAAGGGTTCTTGGCAAGAAAATTCAAGGGTTATTGTTGAAAATTCAAGACATATTAACCGATCAAGTCTTTAAAAATGAACAACTTTAATCCTACAAAACTTATACATAGCGAACCAAATATATCTGACAGCCTATCAAAACACAAACGAACTATACTAACTATTACACTGCACATACTAACTTTATGGTTTTATAATTATATATATACAAATATATATGATTATATATATACAAATTAACAGGAAAAACTGCAAATCTGAAACATATAGAAGGTATCAAACGTATATGTGTAACAAGAGATCCTCTCAAGCAAGATCAAACGACGAACAGTTGCGTGAAGGTGTTGCTCGGAAGGTAAAAGCAGTGTTCCCTGTAATAAAATTAGCATTGAATCGGTTTTTGATATGTTATAATGCGCTGAGCATCTTAAATAATTCAAGGGTTGTCAGCAATATTTAAGGGTTTTCAAGGGTATTTTAGGAAATTCAAGGGTTTTCAAGGGTGAAAACAGCAATTCAAGGGTTTTCAAGGGTTTTTAAGGGTTTTCAAGGGTTGTGGCCACCCAGCCCAAAACCCTCAAGTAAAAGATTTCAGAACAAATTTTCGAATTTTGGATCGAGGAACCACGGGGGCGCCATACCCCATAACTTCAGAACCGGAGCCTTAATCGAAAACCAAAAGAGGAGGCATCGGCATTTGTCATTTTACTATGAACTAAAACCAATCAGAGAAAAATTCGAAAGTTAAGATAAAAATAACATTGCTTTAGTGAAGGGTACTAAAATGGGGTAAAAACCCTCATTTTGACCTCTGACGGAGGAACTAGACTTCCAATCAAAAAACCTTCGGGGACGTACACGGTAAATCGACTATGCCGGTTCGAATGAGACCAAGATCATGAAAATCGGTGAAATCATTCCCAAGTTATGGCCGATCACACAGACATACGGGATTTAAAAGATTTCACCCCTGCAACACACAAGCTCCACTACGTTACACTACGCTCTGAAAAATATCAAAAACGTTAAGTTACGAAAAAAAAACAAGAATGGAAAACAGAATTAAAAGTGCTGATGAGTGTTGAACAGGCTACCAGGTTACCTATAAAGCCATCACCGACTATGGATGAGAGTTAAGTACGGCCAAAATAAGTACAAAACAATCGATTGACATTTCGATTCACATAATAATATTGTTTCAACCTATTTGTAATTAAGCGAAATATCAGTTTTGGCACCCTATGATAATAACTAAAATTTTATTAGAAACGAAACGATTTTTCGACCGATTAAACGAAATTTCGATCAATTGCAAATGTAGGTGGTCCAGTTTCTTTCACTCAGGCCTGGTACGGACACTACAAATATGGTGCGCAATACGAAGAAATTTCGATCAATTGCAAATGTAGGTGGTCCAGTTTCTTTCACTCAGGCCTGGTACGGACACTACAAATATGGTGCGCAATACGAAGAAATTTCGATCAATTTCAAATGTAGGTGGTCCAGTTTCTTTCACTCAGGCCTGGTACGGACACTACAAATATGGTGCGCAATACGAAGAAATTTCGATCAATTGCAAATGTAGGTGGTCCAGTTTCTTTCACTCAGGCCTGGTACGGACACTACAAATATGGTGCGCAATACGAAGAAATTTCGATCAATTGCAAATGTAGGTGGTCCAGTTTCTTTCACTCAGGCCTGGTACGGACACTACAATATGGTGCGCAATACGAAGAAATTTCGATCAATTGCAAATGTAGGTGGTCCAGTTTCTTTCACTCAGGCCTGGTACGGACACTACAAATATGGTGCGCAATACGAAGAAATTTCGATCAATTGCAAATGTAGGTGGTCCAGTTTCTTTCACTCAGGCCTGGTACGGACACTACAAATATGGTGCGCAATACGAAGAAATTTCGATCAATTGCAAATGTAGGTGGTCCAGTTTCTTTCACTCAGGCCTGGTACGGACACTACAAATATGGTGCGCAATACGAATTAGCACCCAGAGTTTAAATGAAATAAAGCATAGCATATTATAATACTGGCTTCTCCAAAAACCGTCGCGGACCCATGGGGACATCAGTCCAAAACCGCATACACTCCAAATAATTCATAGTGGTATCGAATCGGGGGAGGCAGAGAGCCGATAAGCTGGAGCAGCCCTCCGGTTTGGAGAAGCCAGTAATATACAACAGTAGATAGATAGATGTGTGCAGCTCTACGTAAGGTGCATTATTAGCCTCCTTACCAAACGTTGTAGCCTAGTAATTTTTTTGCGTCTGCCACCAAAGCTTACCTACAAATTATACTTTTTTGTGACAACACACTATAGTACGCGACACAAAGCAAAAAATAATAGAACAACCCATTTACGGAAATCACCGTCGCCATTCGACCAAACACCATGAATACTATTGAGATTCATCGAACAGGACGCAAATATTTATGGTTGCACCATGAATGGCTATATGAATCAGATCACGACCGATTCGAGTAACTTTTGAACAGAAATTGAAAAAAATGTGAAACAAGTTTACACCTATTCTTGGGTGAATATCTAACGACCACCAGTCGATTTAGCAAAGATTGTATCGATACTATACCCTACCCTACTCGCACAGCGTCAAACCGAGGATTCTGTCTCAGTTTACCGAAAACAATTAGGTCGTAACACAAGTTTCCAATGAAAACGTACTACGAAAAACAATCTTGCCGCAACCTTTTTTGTGTAAACACATTAGTGTAGAAAAAAATTTACAGACTCCCCAGCAAAACGTAGCCACTGCCGATACTAATTTGCATCTCTGGATAAAATTTTTTTATATCTTAAATTAATCAAAATGTTTTGAGCAGTCAACTGGCGACCTCAGAGCTTTAAATCTTGACAACAATTATATCAAAATGCTAAAACGTGTATTTTCTTGCTTCACTTCAAGCTCCAAACGTAGACTCTATAGTGCGCTACAACACATTCGGCGTAACATAAGTATTATGTAATATGTGTATATACATATTATATACGCATACAGATATATTGTACATTATGTATGGCGCATATTTGAAACACACACTGCAGAAGAATATTATACGAACCCGATGTTTTAAAATCTTGTTCTGTCAAAACGAATACCAATATTATGATTTAAGCTTCCAGCATCCAAAAGATCTATTGCGAAAAACACCTGTGCCCAAACTGATACCAACGCGATTTAAGCTTCTCACAAAAAGCTCACGCCTACAATTTATTGTGGAAAGTAATACTTTCCCAATTAATACCAACCCAATTTAAGCATTCCCGAATACCTAGCGCCTACAACTGTGGAAAACAATACTGTCCAAATTAATACCAACCCGATATAAGCATCCTCCCAAAAGCTCACACCTACAACTGTGCAAAACAATACTGTCCAAATTAATACCAACCCGATATAAGCATCCTCCCAAAAGCTCACGCCTACAGCTGTGGAAAATAATCCTGTCCAAATTAATACCAACCCGATATAAGCATCCTCCCAGAAGCTCACACCTACAACTGTGCAAAACAATCCTGTCCAAATTAATACCAACCCGATATAAGCATCCTCCCAAAAGCTCACGCCTACAGCTGTCAAAAATAATCCTGTCCAAATTAATACCAACCCGATATAAGCATCCTCCCAAAAGCTCACACCTACAACAGTGGAAAACAATCCTGTCCAAATTATTACTACCGCAATTTAAGCATGGGCAAAAAGCTAGCGCCCACTGTGGGAAACAGTCCTGTCAAATTAATACCAACATGATCCAGCTCAGGCGAAAACACAAAGATGCTTTGAAATAGGCCACCCAAATTATTATCAGCATGATTTAAGCTTCCCCTTCAATACTAAGCAATATAATCTATTTCCTCTTTCCAACTCCTATTCGAACATACCTTAATAACAGACGTCCACAGCGCACGCCGAGATGCAAGGTACAGTGCCTAAATAATGGGCCAAAATGGAAAAACCAAACCTGTTATACAAACAATAACTAGATGAACTTTAAATAACAATAGTGTACATAATTCAGTGTGGGGCATTAAATTTCTGAAACCAATTATGCAGCTATAACAAACCCACTAGAGTCAAGCCATTGTCAAACTTCCAGGCTCTTTGACTGCGACAATAGTTTTGCAAACCCTGAACTTCAAAATAACCACTTCCATTTTAAACTGCTGAGTCGCAAAACATAAAGTTGTATGTTATTTTTCCATTCACTATACAAAATCAAGTTGGTCAGGGCCGGGGCCTGTGGTGTAATGATCGTGCGCTGCAAGTCGTTCAAGGTAGGCGCCCGAGTTCGAATCCGGCTTAGACTATCGCATCACAAACATTACTCTCGTATCTGTTCATTAATACTGATTATTGCATTGCCAACCAAGCAATGAATATCAAGTTGATGAGCTGAGACTGTCAAGCAGATTATGCATAAATGTCCTTTCTCATTGAACGATCCTGATCTATGTGGTGATCTCTGATCTATACCCTGAGAAATCTCATATTATGCAAACTGTTAAGCTACTAGCTCGTGTGCAGCAAGGCCAAAGGACTACCTAGTCGCCCGATTGAAATTAATATTATATATACTAGGGTTATAACAGATTTCGATTTATTCCCCGCAAATCACTGTTTAAAGTTTCGTTAAAACAATAACACACATTGAAAGTATAGATTTATGATATATCATGTCTTATATAATAGAAAAAACAAAATATGATTCTCACGTAAGTCCTCGATTCCACGGATCCGCCACGCTGTCCTTGGACTCCAATATCGTCGGGATAATCCTGGGTTTGATGCTGCTGCTGCTGCGATAGCTGTTGTCGCTGTTGTGGCAGTTGCCCATAGCCTTGCTGCGATAAACCGGTGGGCCCCTCGGCGCACGACGCATTGAGGATTCGGTTATCGGCTAAACCCTGGAACCAATGTATCATTGGCGCCGGATTGCCGCTTCCGCTACATTCGAGACGTGTCGACGTTCCCTTCTTTTTTAGCCGACCGTTCACTGGCAGTTCGGTATTGAAATTTACGGGAAACACTCGTGGGGTAACTAAAATGCAACATTTATTATTATTATTATAGTACAAAAACTATTCGATTTTGCTGGTTCAATATGATTTGTACGATGATTTGACTTCCAGTAGATCACGATTTGATAAAGACTGGGTGGCGCCAAAACGTAGATACCGTGAAACTCATTTTTGGAGTAAAATTTACAGCGAAACAAAGCCGAAGCTTCCTACTATATATTTGAGGTGAAGGATAGATACTCTTTTCGAAATCGAAAATTAGATAAATCTGGCACGCCACAAGCTTTACCTCTCGGTAAAACAAAATCAAACTATTTTAGGGATAATCTACGTGAAATAATTTGTAGAAGTATGTTAGGCCACAGCCAGTCCAGCATTAAATATATAACCAAATAGAGTTCCAATTATTATTATTATTGTATCAATTACACACTACGTGACATACCACTTGGGGATATGATCTAGTGAACCTGAAATTTCACTGGTGAATTTTCAAGCCGGATCAGATCTTTTACCGATCTTCACTTCATCACTACCTGCCAGTGGAAACCCGAAGGTGCTTCATATCAATCGACAAATAAAGCAAACTCCGAAACTACTTTAACATTTACAGTCAAGTAACTCCATCGAGATTGCAAAGCGTAGTGAAGCACAGATACGCCTACGGCTTTTGCGTGCACAGCCAATAAGCTCTCGATAACATACGTCAATATGCTATATATGACGATGCCATACTCCTATACCCACGGAACCATAGCTCGTAGAACATAAGTAACAGTTGCAATGAGTTTCCCATGCCCGAAAACACCCAAATGCAAGCTACCAGCCACAATAGAGGTAGGAATTTTGGTTCGAGGAACCTCGTAGCGCCATAACCCCGTACCCATGGGTCGCAGAGCAAAACCAACAGCGATAATGAGTTTTCCATGCCCCAAAAGCCCAAAGTGTCATTTCTCATCCAACCAGGACGTCAGGACAAATTTATAATTTTGGGTCGAGGAATCACGAGTGTGCCAAACCTCACCCCATAACTGCAGAACCGGAACCTTAATCGAAAAACAAAAGAGCCATGGACATTTATCATTTTACTATGAAATAAAACCAACCAGGCAAAAATCTAAAGTTAAAATATAAATCTTCCGTGAAGAGTACTAAAATGGGCTTAAAACCCTCATTTTGACCTCTGACCTCGGAACCAGACCCCAAATCAAAAAGAGGGATGTAAACGGTTATTGGTTTATGCCGGTTAGAATGAGCCTCACATCTTGAAAATCCGTTAAGTCGTTCCAGAGTTATGGCCGACCACACACACGCGCGGAATTAAAAAGCTTTCATCCCTGAAACATACGATCCCCTTTTTGGAAAAAAATTCATCTTTTTGGACGGCTTCTATCCTTATGACATTGCACGAAAACGGTTGCTCTGTCAAAATTGGCCGTATTCCATGGGAGACTAATACGAGAGGTAAATCAGGTTTTTGCCTAAAACAGTATTCCACACCCAAAAACAAGGGTGGCTCCCGGGTGTCTCAGTAACTACATAACATCAAAACCACTTACTCCACGCAGCGATCCTGACTGGAACGGACATTTTCTGCATACCCAAGGCGTTCGATGCACTGCACGCAACGGTTTGATCAACCATGTCCCGTGTGACTGAAAGCGTCGGCGAAACGCCGGCCGGTACACCCGAAACCGTCCATGAATAGGACGAGGCAGGTGGATTCGCAAGGACAGCGCACTTTAGCTGAAGTACTGGCGCTGTGCCACCACCCGGACTTCCGGTCTGAAGATAGAATCGGCATCCGCTTTGAGGCGAGCATACGGCTCGGTTTCCGGCTGCGTTCACAATTTCGGGGTCACCCACATATTGAACCGAAATCGGTGCTGATGCAGTTACTTGACGTTCTTGGCCAGTTGATGAATCCTGATAGGTTGCGTTGCACGCGAGAACCTAAACACAAGATATATAATTAGAAAATACATTGATTCAAAGGACAGTTTTCAAAAACTATCTTAACAATATACGCGAATTTCTACTCCAAGTAAAACGACGTGGATAGTCAACTATTGCGGGGCATAGTGTAACAATGTGACCAACTCTGTGTAATCTGTAAAATTAAATTCGATTTCGTGATATTTAAGGTTCAATAACCACTGAGCAGAGATTGGCGGGGTTTAGTATCTTGATCATTGCAAAACTATTTAATGCAATTGGTACCATAAGATAGCAAATACCGATAGCTTACAGCATAATTTAAGTCTTGAATACAATTCGGATCCAAATTAATTCTACTACATATAGCTGTTTGTCCCCGATACAATTCCAGGTGAAATGATTCTGTCAAACTAGAACCTATTCAACCTAGATTTGTTCTGGCCTGTCCGCAGCCCTGCGAAAAGAGGGGGGAAACTTCGGGGACCCATCTTCAGTGTCGGGAGAAATTTCACAGTGGAGGAGAGATAAATTTTGCCTAAAAATACTAAATATTCCCATATTTTCATATAGTTTTACTGTCGTGCGTGTATTTTCGAGCTATAAAACAACGTTCCAGCATTATAAATACTGATAATTAATGTTTAGAAACAATTTGCTAAAAATATTTTCAGACAAATATTTTTGGATTTAGCTGAACATGGGGGTTCCGGAAGACTGGAGGATAGGGAAGATCTCACGAACACGGGGTGATATGAAAAGCAGTGTATCTGCCCCCCCATACTGTGGACAGGCCAGAATATGTACAATTGCAAATGGCTGTTAGAAATAAGCCGAACATAATTAAATACCTACATTATTATCTTAAATTATCTTAAAATTATTATTTAATTATTATAATTATTTAATTATAATTATTATGAAATATTATCTTAAAATCAAGAGTGTGATAATCCTGGAAAAGAGGAGAATTATTTCTGTTACAACATACATTGTAGAATTAAAACCAAAGATTTGATTAAAAAAATCACTCGGCTTTACTAGAGTATATATACAATTGGTTCTAATGTAGATTTTTATATTGGCATAATGAACAAATAAAATCTCAATCCTAGGATCGATAAATTATTCGCATTATAATTTCATCATCTTGCGCCAAACCATCTTATATTGACGTAGGTCCTGCCGCATGGAGCACAAAACCAGGCGACTACTACAAAGGACCGGAACGATATAGTATTGACATGTCAAAACGACCGGTCCAACGTAGACCCAGGCAATAATCGAAGCCCAACACCCACTGAATAAAACCACAGCCAGAGAAACTACATGGACATATGGAATATCAAATTGTAACGAACAAATAGATTTCAATTTTTAGAACAATGTTGCAGCTAACCTTGCCGTTTACAGCACTCCCGTTCGACAGCCGAATATAGTTCAATTTCAACACCGGCCGACCGGCTTGCGGCGACTGATCCTCAGAGCGGGACGCGAGGGCGGCGACAAAATCCCGATCCGTTTCCGACGCGGTCACGTTACAATTCGGGCACCACCACTGAAGCGAAACCGAGCCCTCGGACACACAAAAAACGGCCGACGATCGCGGCTCCGACCATCGAACCGCGTTCAGCTCGTTGATCCGGTTTACTTCGTAGGGCGAGTCGCTAATTTTAACCTTTGGCGCAATCATTGAGCTACCGTCGGTACCGAAGACTTGATCGCCTGCTCGTTGCCCTGAAAACAGACAAGTTTTCTTGAAAAATTTGCAAAACTTCTGGATTCAAGACATTTGAGGAAGTCATGTAGGCCAGTTGTTGTTCTATAAAAGCACTGCTGCCGTACTAACTTGATCGGAGTTGGAAGAAAAGTCAGGATTGAAACAGCCAGTCAATGAGGATTCGTTATCGTAAGATTTAATGCCATTTGCCATGCCCAATCGACTACCCACGGCCAAATCTCTTCATTTTTCTGTTTTCGTTTTCGAATTTTTTAACTGCGCAATATTTCTGGTCAAAATTGATGGATGAGAGTTACAATAACGACTATCCATATCGAATCATTAGAGCCTATATGGTTCATCCCATGACCCACGACACGGCATCCTTCAGGATATGCTTCAAACGACTAGTCTGCGGAATTCTACAAAACGTTTGCAAAAAAAAAGAATATCCTACATCCTAAGTGAATCAAGGATCTATTTATCTCCGTGTTTTACCCGTAACAAATATCTACAAACAAACCTCACAGAAAGCAATCTATTACAATCAATCGGTTTGCTATTAATCGGCACAAACAACTATTTCACTTAAAACACCAAAAACCAAAAACTAAATAAAAACTCAAATCGCTAAGCCAAAAACATCTAAGAAACCTGGTAACCTACCGAGAGCGAATCCCGATATCAATAGCACCAATACAGTTGTTGAAGACAGGCGACGAAGCCATTTCGAAGTGAATAAATCCCACGTCAAGTCCATTACGCTTTTGAGGCTTTGCTTCGTTCACAGCTAATTACGCGTTTGCCAAAAGGAATATTACTAGTTGGTTTGACAGAATAACGGGGATCCCAAAATCAAACCGTAAAGATCAGGCGTTCGTCTTTTAGATCAATTCCGTAGAGTTGATAGTGATCAAATTGTGAAAACAGTAAATCTATATCTAGATTGTACAAGTTTGTCGAGACTAATACGATAATCCAAATTATATAAATATGAGATCTCGAGTTATTCAGGCCGTTCACATAAATGCATACCAGTTTAAATAGTTTTAAATTCTTTTTTTACAATTATTGTAAGTTAATATTTGTTTACAAAATATTATTATTGCATACAGTTATTTTTAGTTTACACAACAAGCGAATGTCGTGTTTCAGGCGCTGTAATGTTTGAAAGCACTAAGTTATTGAAATTTTTTTGCAAATATATGTATTTTTACTGTCGAATATTGTCGAATAATCACATATAGTGCCAATATTACATACAGGTCATATAGTAAGCCGTAATAAAATCATAGTTATATAGCAGTAATGTCGTTCTGAAAGAAATAAAATATTGTATCTAAAATTGCCAACCCAGATAACTAATATATATCTTGTTTCATCACCAACGTGGTCAATTAGTTAGTAATTCCTGAATGTTGAATATGTAATTTGGGGAGACTTAAGTTGATTTAATTGTTGAATAAATTTACCCGTTTATTTAGGGACTTATAATTTGCATCTACGTAGAGGATCTATTGCCCTACAAAATGAGTCCAAACATCACCATTATGTCTCAAGCGTTTCCGGAGATACTACGATTTTCGTGTAGTTTGGGTGTCTTGGGCACAATGAAAACCCCATTTGGGTCCAACACCATAAACAATGAATGGAGCGGTATGTCATCTACGGATACATAGAGTGTGAATTGATCTACAAAGTGAGCCGAGTGGATCAGGAGATAATGCCATTTTCTACAGAGACTTGATTGCTCTACAAAACTAACCTGATTTGGCCAAAATATTTACACCGGTCGCTGAGGTCCAGCCAACAATTATATCTTTTCTCGGAACCCCTTCTTACCCGACGCGAGCCCGCTCGACCCTCTTTTACGACTCAACGGAGCTTGAAGCCGTTTCCGCGGCTAACTAAAGGACACAAACATATATTTTGTTCTGTCGAATGTGCTGCCGCACGAGTCAATCGGCCCAGGGACGCTATGGGCGTTATCCCGAAAAACCCAGAAACCGACGCTATCGAAATTTACCACTTTGGCCGGCGAGAATTCTTCGCTACGCTCGTTTCACGCACTACTAAGAATTCAATCATCATATCTCATCTCTATAACCCCTGAATTCAGCTAATATGACTAGTAACTAGCGTGGCAAGGTTAAAAAGACGTATTATCAATTGTACGCGGTAAGCCAGCAGCCGGATGATCCAAGTTGAGCTTCTTTAGTCTCAAAACCCACTTAGATTACTAAACTATAAACAGTATCCATCAATATATAAGCAATGCAGGTCCACTTATAAATATCCTTGCAAAATGGGTTGGTAAAGTAAACACGAGTCTAGGCGAATTTTAAACAGCCGCCGTTTAAAGGCTTTAGAATTTGGAGTAAAAAAATCAACGGTAGTTTCTATAGTTCCCGGTAGGCTGTTCCAGACGTCAACATTTCAAGTTTCAGTGTCAAAACTTGACTATGACAGTATATATACATGGCTACCCTAAACATCAACTAACAACGTTCCACAACATTGAAAAAAATTACATAAACATTATTTTAAGCGTCATTTATCTCTTAGTGGGTCCCTACTTATTCCAAGATTACCACGTGACACGTACATATATTTGCTTTTATGTATTCAGCCCAGCGTGTAGCCCCATTCTAGACTTCAAATTGAGTACATAATGGCAATTTTAGCCCTCAACGCGGGTATTCGAACAAATCAACCCGTTCGTTCTGCCAAATACCAATCTCCCACAGCGGGTCAGATGACGAAGCCGGCGGCACCACGTCGAGACTCAAAAAGCAACAACGCAGGCCATGTGGTTGTATAACGAGGCGATAGATATACAATACATCCAAAACGATCAGGTATCGTCGATACGCAGTATACTATAACTCAAAATGAGGAAAAATACAATTGTTATAATACATTTATTGCAAGAAAATATCCAAAAGGACTTATTGTCAAGTCAAGTGCAACACAAACTCAACTAGTACAGCACAAGTCGTCAACAAAAACAACTCAGCAACAGCAGCTGAACTGAGCGCTATCTACTTGACGGGCTTACTCTTAAACAACGAAAGACCCATAGACCCAGTTAGAAAAAATGACGTTTACTTCTAACTAGACAGAAATGAGGGGTAAGCCCGGCGTTTGCCCACCCACCCCCCCCCCTCCCAACAGTAGTGACCATCCACGAACATTCAGGCATTTCACTCACAAAACCAGTCCCTTTATCGAAAACGGACGTATTTACGTAATATTAGAGATGACCAGAAATGTCATCGCCGTAATTATTGGCAACCCGAAATATGTTTAACCTCCAGTTTCGCGGTTGGGTTCTGTTAAGGAAGGCAATACATCCTGGGGCTACATATATATATATACGATGGAGCCACCAACTGTAATACCAAAACGGGATGCGTCATATCCATCTCCAAATTATTCAGTTATAAAAAATACCAATAATATATATATATATATATATATATATATATATATATATATATATATATATATATATATATATATATATATATATATATATATATGAAAAATACCTTTAGAATTTTCGTAATGTACATATATCATTGAGGGGAACTTATGAGCATTAATGTGGCAAAATTTATCAAACTTGTAATATTTTTGGCAGGAAAAAAACTGCTATATAAACAAGTTAGAAAATAATATCGCATCATTTTCCAAAAATACAGCCAGCAACACTCTATAACTACGTATAGAAGCTTCTAAATATAAAACAAAAACATCGGTTGGATTAACAACCACTTAGTATCGTCTCAACAAAGTAGTCTTTAGCAAGGGCGTCCGATTGTTACAGTTTCCCAAATGTTGAAAACCTGGTTTTCACAGCGAGATTTAAACAATCTCACTGGCACACGAGGTATATTTCCACTGCCAGTGTGTGACTACCACTTACTAACCAGGTTAGGTATGGATACTTCGGTTGCTCATATGTTAAAAACTAGTCTAGGTTCCGAAAAAATCAATAACAATAATACATTTATATAGCGCCTTTTTCGCAAAAAAAACCCGGGTGAAAAAATGAATGACATGGGTTGTTTACAGTAAAAAGTCTCAATGGGATATTACCCCACATTACGCTAAGCTAAGATCGAGCTGACTCAAAAATCATCTCTACTCTTGAGTGATCTGCTTAATTCATGCCTGAATAAGCATTGTGAACACGCTATAGTAAACAAAATACCTATATACACCTACATAGGTATTAGGAATTAAGCATATATGTACATATGCTCAATTACTGCCAATACTATACGATCGTATTTAGCGTTACTATTATATATATATATATATATTTATACAATATAAACAAACCAACGAACAAAACTCTAAACAACAAAGGACTACACAAAATATATCAATCGGAGACTCCGACTTGACTCAATGAGACTTCAACAAACAGAATTCAATTTCATACAAAGCACCCTCCCTGTCATCCATAATAGACATGCACAACTATCGAAAATAGTCCTATTTACATAAATGTACGTATATATAACTAAAACATATCATAGGTTTCCAAGGCCCGTCCGCTTAGGAGAGGGTGGTATATATGGTGTCGGGTGCAGGTCAAAGGGATATGGCTAAATTTTTACAAACTCAAAATTTTTCCAATTTTCAATAAATTTTCCCAATTCCCTCTATTTCTTGCCAATTTTCACCCTATTTTCGGTCGCACGATGGCGGCGGGGGACAGGGACTCTTCAGGCACTAGATTTGGTTTAATGGAGGGTCCAAACCTTAGCTGGCAACCCCCCTCATCGACATTTCGCAAACAATAATTCCATTATGTATAGTAGTCGAAGCACCTACTTATTTATGTTTATTTGTCCACTCGCAGTCTATCGGCAGGTGCTTAGCGACAAACATTCAAATTTGTGATTTCTACAACTGCAAACAACACAAAATATAGGGCAAACATACTTTATGAGACTCCTTTCCACAATTTAACAGCTAAATCTGCGTCCACAACGCAATATAAGCTTCTCTCGACCGCTGGATATATATATCTAAGTAATAAACATAAAACATATTGTACGAATTTTGCGCTGTATTTATACACCGTCTACATTCTATATTGCTTAATTCTTTCTCGCATAGTGTCTCACATATGATACAGGGTACATTGTGAAGCGATACACTTTTCATGTAGCACGTGCGTTGTTATTCGGTCGCTTTACGAGGTTTCTTAAGGAACTAAGCAACAGCTCATAGATAGTATTGTATTTAAGGTATATATAAGGCTCGCAACCAAACGTTCCAAGTTCAATCCACCACTGTCGCAAGAGTGTCTTCAACACTGCACGAAATACAGATAAATTCATGCACCAAAGGGTTTAGAAATTTATCATCATTATCATCTAACTGACGGGCACTGTTTGTCCAACGTTAGCCTCTGACCACTGATCAGAAAACTACCATCTATTATTTTCTCTTAGACCCATATAAACCAATATTTTGAAGTTCCCTACAGAACAACATGTAACAAACGTATGTGTAGTAAAGGGAGGCGACTGGAGACAGAGCGAAACTGTTTATACTACGCCCAATGCGTTCTAAGCACATTCAATTTGACACAGTATACGCAAGGGTATATATATAGTGGAAGACATTTTTGCTCTGGATGTCCAAAAACCTACATATAGAGCGATAAATAAAAATTATTCGATTCCTCAGTCTAGTTAAAGTTTCAGAAAGGCAATAAAGCCATATGGCAGTACATTAAGTTTAATGTAAATGTTATTTTTAATGCATTTTAATTCCACCATACTTTTATTTCTTCCTTCATCTGTTTTACTACCTATATATAAATTTCGAAGACCAGGTTCCGGTTACGGTTTTAATAGACGGTTCCTGTTATTCTCTGATATATAAAATAATTCTGGTTCTACATAACTTTGGCATGTATGTATAAAACATATGCAGTGATCAACCAATAAAATTTTATTTGTTTATTTTTTGTCCCTCTTGTTAAAAAAATAGGCAATGACTTCGTCTCTGCCAACTCGTCCTGGAAGTGCAATAGGGTTAACGATTGATAAAACCGAGAATTCCATTCCAAATCAAATCAGAGCATACAACGCTCAAACCCGACCGACAAACAATCCAAAATGTATAAATCCTATAACGTAATTACAGTTTATATTTACAAATGAATTTCTATTAAGTACTTTTGTCACGCTGACGACCATACTAAGCTTATTATTACTGTCTGCAAATTATCTAAAATACAAATACTATAATCAATATATAAATACTAAATATATATATAATTATATATTTTAATTTAAATATGCCCAAACTCCGAATAAACATGTAAACTTGGGGAATTCAGTTTAACAAAGCCGATGGGGGGTCTATAAGACAGAGTCAGATATTTCTCATGGGCAGCGCAGTATCACGCCCATTTCGAGATGCCAATCGCTTCGACAGTCGATTATCCCCTAGCACTCTGTCATATATATAGCCCATACAGCTCCAGCATCGGCGTGACGCTAAATATAGTTAATGAAAATTCGCGAAATGGGTTATTTTAGAAAACCCTATCACAGCACTAAAATCGCTACACTTGCTTCAACTCTTTGGTTTTACCAAAACCCAAAAATTCGCCAGCCACCATGGCTGAAATAGATATATGTTATATGCCCTAGGTATAAATAAACCCAAACACCGCCATAGGAAATAAACTGACCTTGGCCGATCAAAATATCTTCACCGTTCACAGGATAATCTTAATGCCAAAGAAATCGATGCACCCTGATTTGACTGGGTTATGTTATTGTGTTTTATAGTTAGTAGAACAGTTACATAGCCTCAAGGAAATTCTGAATCCCGGTTCAGCATCATAAAATATATATATATTCAAGGCTAAAGAACAATAGGCAATACTTGGTGGCTAAGCTTACTTGCGGCATTAGTACAATGTGCAAACACAATACAACTGCGCCTTAAAATTTACAGATAAAATTGCCCGTCCCCTCATCAAGCGAAAGGTCTTAGAACCATACAAAACAGTACCAATCGTCTTATTAACGTCCATACCACCGTCTTTCATCTAACTACGTAACCCGCTGAGCAAAGCTTACCCACAATTCTCTTCACTCAATGCCCCTACTTTCAAAAACATTATAAATGACTTGGCATAAAAACTAAAAACATATCGCTGAAAAATCAACAGATGTACTACATATACAATATACTACATATACAATACAAACGATGTCCTACATATAACCCTTATCAGTAGTGACGGAAATTATCTCAATAAAAATAGTACATAACGAAATTCAGATGAAAAACACAAAATATAGATGATCATTGCAAAATGACACATCTTCTAAAAAACAAGTTTACATGTAAATAAACCTATCTCCCTACTGCAAAGTATCAAAAAATGTCGTTTCACAGTAGTGAATTACATGGTTACACAGTCAGCAACACTAGTGTAGATGAATCACCGAACAACTGATTAGCTTAAGCGAGCCGAAAACAACTTTCACACACCCGATCACCGAAAATTAAATCCAAACACTTGGAAATCACACCGGAACGTATAAATGGGGCACCAAAAATAGACGTTGATCCCGACTTTGATTCACCGTGAAAATATTTCTATATCCAAACAAATCCTTCGCTTATCCAAGTTGTAAGACCAATAATCAGCACATGAAGTTACACGCCAAAGTACACATATATCACTATGCAATAGTAGCGCAAACCAGTTCTTGTTTCTAATCTTGTGACTCATGATATCATTCGGTCAATCCTAAAATATATACTAAGCAAAATCATAAAAAACTGTTTTTAAAAGGCAAAGAAAACACTACACAGGTACCGCTAATCCGAACCTAAACAGGTTTCAAATGGCGCACAGCAGCGGTAGATGAAAGGGTTTCCTTCCATACAGGAACACGTCACAGATCAAAACTCTCAATTGAACACACAACAACCAAAAAACAGTTTAGTTGTAGGTTGTTTGTTTCAGTTGCCACAGCAACCAACTTCGTCAGCTCTTACACACCTCAAAACAGCTTAAAATATATATACCCAGCTTTGAATGCAGACACGCAATATATAAGACTACCGAGGAGTCAAAAATAGTACAGCAAACATGTGGTTATATCTATGGAGTCGAAACCAATACTGACACCATGAATCACACGCCGGCGCCGCAACGTCTAACATGAGCAGTCCCATATACGTAATGGGCGTGCAAGTTATTTCATCCAACCGAGCAAATACGAGTTACGTATACAAGAGAAATACAGTTGTACGAGCACAAAGACGATAAACCATTGCCATTAGCCCAAAATATTTAAACTTTTTAACACCTACACTTGTTCGACAACAAAGCCCAATGCGTTGGGAACCGTTCGTTGTACTAACTACATTCGGTCGCATAGCCAAAGCCATAAAGATCGAAAAACCTGGCTCCAAAATATCTCAATCGTTGTCAATCATCGTCACTCTAGATGCAAGGTTTCGGGTTGCAGCTACGGAAAATGCACATTAATTCAGGGCATAATGGGCTCAATTTGCTTTTAGTCAAGAAGTTGTGCTTGTTTGCCCATGACATCGTGATTTCGGGGCTATCCACAAGAAATGTTCTTCACCATCTGCGGCCATTGTAAACGATTTTGTGTAAACGCGAGGCATTCATTGTGCCAGTCTGACCATTTCCGTCCAACAAGCTGGAGATGTCGGATAAAGCGCTCAATTAAAGGCGATACTAAGCCATCCATTATGTCCCACAGAGGATCGTTTAACAACAAAGATTCAACCCGCTTTTCTCAAATGTGGACATATTACAGAGCGCTAATAGGATAACGAAGCCGAAAAATTTATAACACTTTAACCGAATAAAATGTCCGCGAATAATTTAGCGCTCCGCAGAAAATATCGTAGCCTTTCGCTTCCGCTATGTGCTGTATTTTACCCGATCGCTGAAATATGGCAGTAGTAACATACCGAGAGAAGTTTTACAGGTATATACGGTGTTTAGGTCCTGTATATAATAATGGTGACTGCTCAAACCCTCGCCCAATCTCACTGTTGCCAAACGTGTTAAAAGTACTCGAAAGGGTGATTATCGAAGCTGTTTCTCTCTGTTGACAATCTCTTGCGCTTTTGCAACGCTTTTGCGAAAAAAGGCCCGTTATAACTGCCATTATTACTACAAGAGTCCGGCAAGAATAACCGATAATACAAGAGTTTTAGACCGGTAAGAGTCTTCACAGAGAGGTGGACACAGAGCTTGTAAACTTTCTTCAGGTTCGTCAAACACATACCCGAGGCCATAGTTGCACAAATGAAAAATGCAGTGTTTCTTCACCTGATGCGCACAAAAAGACCTTACAAAATTTCTTAAATACAAAAACGTTTATAATCAAACCAGAAACCCAAACGGGCGATACTCATAATATATATATATTATTTATGAATCATAGCCCAACCTAGTTCATCTAGTTAATACTGCCACCTTCCTTAGATTTCTGTATTTGCAATTGTTAAATGCCCAATTGCTAACGTTTTTTCGATTTCATATTTTTCATAATTCCTCGCTCACGATAGCCAATAGTCTTGCCGATTTCATATGGGATATTTTACTAGTTGTAATACTGCCACCTTCCTTTTAGATTTTCTGTATTTTCAATTGTTAAATGCCCAATTGCTAACGTTTTTTCGAGTTTCATATTTTTCATAATTCCTCGCTACACCGATACGCAATAGTTATCCCCGATTTCATATGGGATATTTTACTAGTTGTAATACTGCCACCTTCCTTAGATTTCTGTATTTTCAATTGTTAAATGCCCAATTGCTAACGTTTTTTCGATTTCATATTTTTCATAATTCCTCGCTCACGATAGCCAATAGTTATCCCGATTTCATATGGAATATTTTACTAGTTGTAATACTGCCACCTTCCTTAGATTTCTGTATTTTCAATTGTTAAATGCCCAATTGCTAACGTTTTTTCGATTTCATATTTTTCATAATTCCTCGCTCACGATAGCCAATAGTTATCCCGATTTCATATGGGATATTTTACTAGTTGTAATACTGCCACCTTCCTTAGATTTCTGTATTTGCAATTGTTAAATGCCCAACTGCTAACGTTTTTTCGATTTCATATTTTTCATAATTCCTCGCTCACGATAGCCAATAGTTATCCCGATTTCATATGGAATATTTTACTAGTTGTAATACTGCCACCTTTAGACCCTTAGCGGCAATACGTAATATCATTAAAGAATAGCTTAGAGCAATGGTTCGGTGGCGGCAGCCTACACCTCACTTAGGATTAGGCATAGTGCATATATGTCTCATATAAGGAACCTAAGCTTAGGCAAAGGCTTAGGCTTAGTATATTGAGAACAGCATGACATGACATGACAAGACATTACACTTTTGCCCCTCAGGATTTTATCTTGGCCATTGCATGTTTATTTAAAAATTTAAATGAAACATTTATCATCTGGTCGGTTCCCTTCATAAATTTTACTACGTTTTCGATTTGAGATGTTTCTAAACTCCCAGGACCTTAATCTATGATTTACCGTTTTGCGTTTTTTTCCCATTTCTTAGTGTGTCACAGTCCACCGTATTTTATTTTCCCATATCTCGTTAATGTACCAAGACCTAAAACTGTGACCAAGAGCGCATTATAGAAATTTTGGTATAATGAACGGGTCTTTTAGGTTATCCTCCCCAGCGGAATTTCGTCAAATTTGAAGTTACAGATAAAATTTTGGTACCAATAGATTCAGCTCGACGAGCTGGTTCAGAAAATGCCCATTTTACCCACATCCCTGACAAATTTTTTTTCGATTTTTTGAGGTCCCAATGGTCCCCCCTTGGGGACCCAAAAATTTTTTTCTTCGGAATATGGTCATGTTGGGTATCATTCGACTCGGCTTGATGAGACAAGTCGATTAGTGTGTAATTTTTTGAAATCTACCCCACTGTTAGAAAGTTATGAGGTCCCAAGTAATCTTTAGGGGCCGTACGTTATAACGTTAGAAAAAGAACAGCTTAGAGCGGGGGGTTCGGGGGGCGGCAGCCCCCGACTTAGTATTAGGCTTAGTGTATGTCTCATATAAGGGCCTTGCTTAGGCTAAGACTAAGGCTTAGGCTTAGTATACCCAGAACGGCATGGCCTGCAATTTATTTCTGCGCCTCAGGGTTACTTAGGCCATCATAACTTTCTAAAGGTGGGATAGATTTCAAAAAATTACACACTAATCGACTTGTCTCATCACGCCGAGTCGAATGATAACCAATATGACCATATTCCGAATAAAAAATTTTTGGGTTCCCTAGGGGGGACCCCAAAAAATCGAAAAAAAAATTTTGTAAGGGATCCCAAGGGTTCTCGGAGGACCTTCCCCAAGGTTCTTTGGAGGGGCTATCGCGTACCATCTCGCCAAGGTTCCGTCGGGGTAACATCTTTCAGCTCGCCTCTGACCAATAAGATTAGAGCAGGTGTAGTAATCGCCGGTGGCTGATGTTCCAGTTCTGCTCTCATTGCCTAGCGGCAAGCTGACAACTAGTACCCTTTAAGAAACCTTGCGGGGTACTCTCCTGGAATCCTTGGGGGTAAACCTCAAAGCGACCGCATCATCGGATAAGACATAACACAATAGTATGACCGAGTGTCAAGATACTCTTCTACAAAATTTGTCTTATGAACGCTTGCCATGACGAGTTACAACTTAAGAAGTCTTTGGGCGAACATCTCTGGTAATAGGTAAGATATATTCACATGAAAAATATTGGTATAACTGATCCGCCTGAAACTGAACCATGATGCTTACCTGCGCTAAGAGCATCTATGATCAAACGCACATGCGTATCAGTTGGCGTCGAGAGAAAAATTGCAGATACACTAAAATTAAATATTTTATTTTATTTTTATAAAGATTTGAGATTTGAGAATAAATATTTACAAAACCTATACTACACCTAAGAAGTCTCCAACTACAACACTAGTACATCCACGGTCGGGGTGCTAAATTCGCTGATGATATGCATGCGGTCCTACAAATAACAGGCAGCTCATCTGTAAGTTTAAATTGTATCTTTCGGTGCGGTCAGACGTCAAAATTTTTGCTCAAATTTTGAGCTCAAAATTGTATAATCTGATCCCTGATCGTCTGACGTACGACGCTACAAAAGTTTAAACGGTGCTAGCACATTCAAATTCACCAAAAATGCAAAAAAATGTTTTCAAATTTTAATTAAAGTTTGAGCACAAAATTTGGCCACAAACTTTGACGTGTAAGTCCTACTTTCAAAACCTCATCACCAAAGACCACTCGGAACGACGGTACTATCGGCAACTATCCGAAACCGACACCGTTCAGGCCGCAGAGCATCCAGAACCAGTGGCTAAATTCTTGTTTCGTGTCCACAAACTTAGTGCGACAAATGTTACGGATCTCAAATATTTCCCACGACTGCTGGTCAAAAGTAATAAAGGCCCAATGATAAGGTATATATGCGTGAAGCGCTCAGGAGGCTCAGGCTGGTCAGGCGGTTCCGAATCATGTGGAGTTAAGATAAGTCAGAGAGAATAAATTTCCGAAATTTTTAGCAGCTCGTTAATTCATTAATTTTCTAAAATTTTGCTCCATTCTCCGGTATTTTTGGTAATTTATCCTATTTTTGCTAAAATTTTCCCCAATTTTTGTAAACCTGTGCTATTGTTTACTATATTTTCTCGAAATTTACAAAATCTCCCAAAATATCATCTGCCACTTCAACGCACAAAATTGCTGACCCTTCAGCAGTCGGGTTATGTGGCTGAAGAGGGGGCTCAAAGCTGTAAGAGGGGGGTGATACGACCTCCTTTATCCTTTTGCGCACCTCTTACATATATATTTAAACGTGTATCGATATGTGTATATATGAAATTCTATAATTTTAGCAACATTCGCAACATTAATACATTTATGTCAGCCCGCCGTGCGCAAACACCAACTATTTATTTAAAAAATTTTTTAAAATATTTAAATGCAACAGGTTTATAAAAATTTGTTATTGTTTTATGATATAGCCTAAAAAGTGTCTAATTAAGATTGATATTGTCAGAATTTCGATGATATGAAAAACAGAGAAGCTTTATGTATTGGTATATGACTATATTTGGCTACAGATTTGGCCTGTTCACGCGTCTTCGATGTTTTACGCTAAACAGTGCGCAGCTGGAAAGAATTTGTTTAAAGCTATAATGATCGCAAATAAACCAAAAGGCAGCGTATATTGCCAACTACTGTGGGGGAAATTAATGCCATGAATTCACGAAGATGGAACTTTTTGGATTTAAACCAAATAGCTTTATAAAAAAGAATAACCAATGATAGCATTTCGAAGCAAAGATATAGTCATCTAGTTGTACCTGTGAATACCTTTGGCTAGTTAGTCAAGCTGAAGGGTGAAATCCACGTCTAAACGAAAATCTAATCTCTTTTCAAAAACATCTCGTGGCGCCGTTTGTTACAGCCGTCAGGCTGTGACATTGTTTTCACCTTTTGTGAGACTATGTATCAAAAGGTTATTTGCAATATAAATGACCATCTGCGGTCATAAAAATGTTCCAGCAATCCCGTCGCTGGAATATGTTTACAATGCGAAACCGGTGTGGAGCAAATGTGTCACATTACTGAGACTACATTTAAAACGGAATGGTTAGGCATTCTGCTCAGTTATTATAATGGAACCGTGTAATATCAAGTTTATGTGGTCTGATAATTAATGGCATATCGATTACATTACAACTTGTGAACTTCTGATTGTCTAAAAATCGGAGAATCATTGCCATTAACTTGTTTTACAAAAGTCCTTTACTTAGGACTCACATAATTGCTTTCTCGACGGCGTTTTCACAAAAGCAACCGTTCACATTATAGTGTCAGTACAGACATTTTCTTGCCTATTACTGCTGTGACACCATTTCTCTTAAGAAGAAAAATATTTCAAATTAAAACACAAACTTCGTGGACAGATTAAATATAGTTTCAGGCAAGGTTGCTTGTTAATATATATATATGGCAGTTTCATTAAAAATCTACACGTACGGGACATCTATCTTATTCTAATCCTTTCCAACTTTTGTTTTTTCAAATAACACTTAAAACTAATCTTCACGTAGCTGGCAATTTGACAACCGATGCATTTAGAAAATAGATACATCGACTTTGTGATTATATTCTGAATAACACTTAAAACTAATCTTCACGTAGCTGGCAATTTGACAACCGATGCATTTAGAAAATAGATACATCGACTTTGTGATTATATTCTGAATAACACTTAAAACTAATCGTCACGTAGCCGGCAATTTGACAACCGATGCATTTAGAAAATAGATACATCGACTTTGTGATTATATTCTGAATAACACTTAAAACTAATCTTCACGTAGCTGGCAATTTGACAACCGATGCATTTAGAAAATAGATACATCGACTTTGTGATTATATTCTGAATAACACTTAAAACTAATCTTCACGTAGCTGGCAATTTGACAACCGATGCATTTAGAAAATAGATACATCGACTTTGTGATTATATTCTGAATAACACTTAAAACTAATCTTCACGTAGCTGGCAATTTGACAACCGATGCATTTAGAAAATAGATACATCGACTTTGTGATTATATTCTGAATAACACTTAAAACTAATCGTCACGTAGCCGGCAATTTGACAACCGATGCATTTAGAAAATAGATACATCGACTTTATGATTATATTCTGAATAACACTTAAAACTAATCTTCACGGAGCTGTAATTTCACAACCTATGCATTTAGAAAATAGATACATCGAGTTTGTAATTATATTCTGAATATAATTAGAGATACCAATGTTCATTACACAAATTTCATTTATATTTGGTTTTACCCAAAATTGTTGAATTTACTTTGAACTCACTGAATTTTATTAGAGTGATAGGAGAAACCGATCATGGAACTAGTTACTTCCAGATCATTTTATAAGTTACTTTTAACAATGACTTAAAATTAAAAAGTCCCATAAATTTCGGAACCTACAATGATTCAGCGCAAGGCATGCAGAAGCTGATCTGTAGGTGCAAATCCGCGGGGAGTGACGGACGCCAGGGTGTGCCAGCCCCCAATAGTTTGAAAACCACATCTCAAAAAACATTCAGTTCTATTGGATTTACGTATCAGAACAGGAATTTTGCCACTAAAACAGTGTTGGACCCCGATGTTAAGGACTGATTTGATGCCAATGAGCTGCACACGTAACTGAACCATAAATTGCCTAAATGCCAAGTCACTGAAAATTTAGCTGGGAATAAGGTCTCTATTTATAATTCAATAGCCTTTCGAAACTAGATTTTCAAAGAATATGTTTCTATTAAAAGGACATTAATTTTATCAGTTTTCATCCCGTTGAGACTGAAATCTTTATAGTGTATCTATCGACCGTTGAGTTTAATGTGATTTTAAAATAACAACTAATCTTTTTTTTACTTATATTTCAATGCTGCATTTTATTTCAGCATGACCTAAGTTTTCCTGACGTATTTTATATAAAAGAAAATACAATCCCTATCGATTCAGAGTGATACGGAGGAACTTTGATGACTGAAATTTGAAACGCTATAAAAATTAATGTTATTTGAAACATCTAAAAACAGTTTGCTAAAATCCTAGAATTATTTGATTATCGAATATTAAAAGAGCTATGCAATGACATTCGCTTGAGCAATCGGTGACAGCAAGTTTAGCTTGACTAAATAGGCGACAATAACGACTTTGTTACACACAAATGGTATAATATTTTATGATTGTTTCCTTAAAACACAAGTCTTAATTGAAAAATTGTCTCTTTTCTCGAATTTAGGGAACTGAAGGTACAAATATATATAGGAATTGTATGCTTATATTATTATATATAATATATGTAATATTATATATAATATTATCTATATATGTATATTATACATAATATTATATATAGAATTGTATATATATATTGTAAATTATTATATATAATTGTATATGTATATATATGAATATTATATGTATATGTGTGTTATATGTGTCTATTATTTAATTGCAACTGACAATTAAACATCGCAACTGAACTGGCCGCGGACCGACGTCAGTGGCGTGCTATCGTCAAAGGGGATGGAACGACGAGCCACAATCTCCGAGATTTACGGCGATAAGTTCAAGTAAGTTCAAGTATTATTTAATTCTGGAGTTGTTTATGGAACAGGATGCATTTGTTGAAAATTGATGGCACTAATTATAGCTCAACCAATATAGTAAAACAGGACTGTGCGGTTGTACTCCTTTGAAACCTGCTCATATCTGGCTTTTAAGTGACATTTGCATGGCAATGCAAAATGTCCGTCTTTAGATCATTTCGTTACAAAATACACTGGAATTTTTCGGGAAACAAAAATTTTTACAGCTATCAATTTCTAAATTGTTTGGTCTAACTTTGGAACATTTTAAAAGCCTAAAATCGCCATAGCAAATGTTTATGAAACCTCGTGATAACAATAAAAAGCGCCGCTTGCTGGTTATTTACCTTTTATCTCTCCAAAGCATCGCAATATCGCTAAGTTTGATAATTTTTGGAGCTCCACTATCGGCATTAGTATAACCGTAACGTGCCGTAACCACATCTTGAGCAACCAGTGGAAATTTATCGACGATGTAGCGAATCTCCACGGAAGCCACAAATATTGTACTTAAACTTTCAAATCGTATTCGACCCATTCGTCCAAATCCAATCAGGGCAATCCCGATCTTCTTTGCGGCGCATCCCTTGGAACATTCTGACATTTTACGATGGATTTTGAAACCGGTTGCAACCAGAAAAGTTGCGGCAGTTTTAAACCTAATCACGAATTTTATTACCTGTCAACTTGTATGTTAGAATACACTTTAGGCTAAATAAGCCAACATTTAATTAACTAAATAAGTAAGCTTTTACTATCGCAATCTTCTACTAAGAGAGAAATGATCGGTATATATCTGATATCATAGGGGTATCGAACTGTTTACGCCACTGTGATAACTGCCCCCCCACCCCAGTTTTATTGGTGCCCCCTCCAGTTTATAGCTGCAACAAATTTTTTTCATCATTTTTATCGATAAAACAGCACTTGAGTTGATCTCCTCGTTGAGTGAGTGCCCGCCCAGTTCAAATTTTATGGTAACGCCCCTGTGTTATCGTATCGCAATTTCTGGTAATCTGCTCAGAATCTTTGTCACTTGTGCAGAGGCTAGCCCAATCATGGATTCACTTGTGCAGACGCTAGCCCAATTATGGATTAGGTTTAGACCATAATAAATGATAAAATTGTGCCATAAACATGGTTAATTAAACGACAGCAAGGTTTTTAGGGACTCAAAGTTATTAAGCTCAGAATTGTTGTGGTGAATTAGGATATTTTCTGAATTAAGTAATAATCGTGGCGCGTTAGGTTCTTGACAGCTCGTCTGGGCTATTACTGAAAAATCGTGTGGGCTAGCGTTATTCTGGCAGGCATTAAGATGTTGGAAGATACTTTATCACAACAATCCTAAGCTTAATAACCCTGAGTCCCTAAAACCTTTGCTATTCTTCAATTAACCATTGCACAATTTCATCATTTATTATGTTTATATATCTTTTTGGTGTTTTTTAGTTTTATCTCGTGATGCTTTGATGACGCTTCGTAGTCCACCGACTGAAATATTAGCAATCCATCAGCTATAGTAGTTTCGGGCAACACCGACACTCAGGCTCCAGTTTTTCCAGCAGTAATCACGCACCCAGCCACGCTCGCTCAGTTTCGTTCCATTGGCGCACCTATTTCATCAACGCCACATCGGTACCCAGAACCTATTTTGGTTTTCGGTGATTCAGTAAACGAGTCGTTCTAGCAGTAATCACGCAACCAGCCACGCTTGCTATTTTGGTTTTCGGTGATTCAGTAAACGAATCGTTCCAGCAGTAATCACGCAAACAATTACACTCGCTCAGTTTCGTTCCATTGGCGGACCTGTTTCATCAACGCCACATCGGTACCCAGCACCGATTTTGGTTTTTGGCGATTCAGTAAACGAGTCGTTCCAGCAGTAATCACGCAACCAGCCACGTTCGCTATTTTGGTTTTCGGTGATTCAGTAAACGAATCGTTCCAGCAGTAATCACGCAAACAACCACGCTCGCTCAGTTTCGTTCCATTGGCGGACCTGTTTCATCAACGCCACATCGGTACCCAGCACCGATTTTGGTTTTTGGCGATTCAGTAAACGAGTCGTTCCAGCAGTAATCACGCACCCAGCCACGCTCGCTCAGTTTCGTTCCATTGGCGGACCTGTTTCATCAACGCCACATCGGTAGCCAGCACCTATTTTGGTTTTCCGTGATTCAGTAAACGAATCGTCACAGCCGCTTGCAAAAAAAGTCCGAATCGGATCGGGAAATTGATACCGACAAAGGTCAGATCATTGCCGCCGCTTCTGCTGAAGACCTGGCTGATCACAGCCTTGAAATGTAATCACAGCCTTGACTTTCGTTGGCGTTTAGCCATTTCATACATTTGGCCATCTGACGCGCATAGCAATTATTCAGTTATTTCCTATTGTTGTTTTTCAAATTTTATTCGGCGGTTACTTTTTACATAGTTTGTTAGTTTATTCGGCCTATTCTATAAATCTAGCTCCATCTTCCAAATGGAGTACACAAGCTCTAAATAAGTTCAATGCTCGCTGTGGCTTACATTGTCGGATTGTGTACCGAATTTGGAATTTGATTTTCGTTCGTTATAATTTCAATTTTAGCGCATTAAAAATTTCGCAAAATGTAGTTCTTTAGTTGACATGTCGTTAACCCACAATCGAGCGCTATCGGCAATTAATCACCTCATTTCAGTTCAATTTCCTGAAGGACTGATTTCTGGTATTCGTGGCGCACAAACAGTCCGGTTATTAAGAGCTTGCAAAAAGCCTTTGGAAAATTTGGCAAGACTAAGGCACATTAAGAATTTTTCTCCTCTTGCATTTCGAATAAAATTAACAATCGTTTGCCAAAATCATAAATAGAGGCACTCTACGTAACATCACAAATTGGCCAGCTTTTTTACAAAATATTCTTCTAATGAACAAAGAAGACATCATAGATCGTGTACCTTGGACGCAGCACACTTTAAAGAAATTAGCAATACTCTCAAAGTTAATGTTCAATACATCGACAGGTTTGTTCTATCATTATATATACGATGGATTTATATCAAAGTTGACGAGCAATGTCGCCTAAAACGCGAAAAAAGCTAACAATGCGTTAGTAATACGTTAGCACACGGCAAATCTAACGCTGGCTTTATCAATTGCGTCTTTAATTTTTCAAATGTGCAGCTTCCCAAGTACAAAGTTAAAAGCGCCGATTTCGTCCGAGCTCTCAATAAGATCAACAAAACCTTAAGGCGTGTTCACACGCTCAAACTTTTTGCTCAAATTTTGATCAAAATTTGAGCTAAAATTTTGATCAAATTTTGAAAGCGGCTTTTTTGCATTTTTGGTGAGTTTGAATGTGTGAACACTGTTCAAAATTTTCAAGGATATAGCTGTAGCCAATCGCCGAGAAGATTCATTACTTGAAAAAGTTTGAGCTCAAATTTTGTCCTCAAAGTTTGAAATATCGAGATTTTTCATAAAAAATTAACGTCAAATTTTGATCAAAATTTGATCAAATTTTGAGCTCAAATTTTTAGCTCAAAATTTGAGCAAAAAGTTTGAGCATGTGAACCCGCCTTAAGTGTACGCACAAATGGAAACGTTTCTGCAAGAATTTTGCCACAGAAACAAAATTGCAGATATAAATTTTGCACTGAAAAACGATTTTCGTAGCCACATTGAATTTGCCGTCAATTTCACAATCAATTCTGCACCCAAATCGAAATTTTTCCGTTGGATTGCATTAGTCACAAGTGTAGAAAAGATGTAGCAAATAGGGCGCGATAGATCAGTTTTTATAGCGGTTCACAAAACACAACGACAATGACGAGCCACAGGGGAGGGGGGTAAGAAATTTATTTAATAAACCAATAGCAAACGTTATTGATTTAAATGTTAAAATTTAAAAAAATTGTTAGATTTTCGAATCATTTGAGATATTTTATACTCGCGAGAAATATAAAACATGTGGACAACTTTTATTTAAATATAGAAACAAATTGAAAATATAATATATTTTAAACGAATTTTGGATTTAATTTACCAAACATTCGATATTTGGCTTTTGCGCAAAATACAAGACATACTATCGTGCTTAAAGTGTTGCTCGGTGGTTCGAACACTAACTTTGACTGCAGCAGTTGCTGATAATCTTTGTACTATGAATTCAGGTATGAATTTTGGATTCTCAAAAAATTAGAAATATACGTCAGATAGCGCAGAATTTTACAAAAAATCGGGATAGCATACAAAATATTTGTCATTTTAATACGCTCGGGAAAAATTCTGTTGCTGTTTACGTAGAAGGCATAAGATTCGCTGAAAAGGATACATATATTTGCTTGATATTTCATATTCAAATTTCTCCAAATTGTAGTCACGACAGTCCTGCATTGCCTAATAAATATCGCAGACATAGAGAAGCGCGATGCTTGAATTTATCCAGTAAACGGTGCCGGAAGTTTTACTAAGGTTCGTATAGGCATGTCCACACACGCTCAAACTTTTTCCTCAAGTTTTGGTAGTATATATACATGCTATGTATATAATATAATGTCTATTAGTAAAAATCTGAGAAACATTTGAAACTTTTGAAGATACCGACACCAAGTGATTTTTGGCACACAGCTAAATACAACGGAGCGGGCAAGTATTTCATTGGCAGCAACAATGATATAACTATACACGTTGTCAAACATTGTAAAAAAAGTAAATAAAACGCAAAAGCAACAGATTACAGATTACAGAAACGTTGTGAGCGTTTCATCTGCAAGCAATTAAAGAAGCAATAGCAACTGCAGAATAAAGCCCCATTTTAATGAAGAGAACGCTTCTTAAAACGCTATCTGTTTCAATCGCCAGGTAAACGTATGTCGAAAATATAATTTTCTGAAGAATTTTAGAAATTTCAGTAACCCAAAAAATTTTTCAATGCAAGTTAAAAATGAAATTACAACCAGATTTTCCAGCAGATCTAAGTTTAATGCGGCAAAAAATTGTAGAAATACATATATACACACACAGCGGCGTACTTATATATTCCTATGCACATATATACTGTATACACATATACACATATATACATATATATATATATATATATATACATATATATATATACATATATATATATATACATATATACCTGTCTAAAAATTTAAGGAACTGGCAGGTCCGACACGTCACCCTTCAACTGCACCCTTCAAATGTATATATTTAGTATAGAACAGATTGTACTAAAATTCAAGTTTTACACTAAGCAAAGACGTTTTGAATTTTGTAAACGTAGTGGTTAGTACGTCTGCTGCGCAAGCGAAAAGTCTAGCAGCTGATTCTCGGCGGAGAGCAATTATATCTGGAGCGGCAGTGATCGTAAATAATACTAGTGAAGCTCGCTTCTGAGCCAGAAATCGAGTGGTGAGAACAATCCCCCGAAATAGAAGTGTGAAAAATATTTGCCACACAATATTTTTGACACTCGCAATGCGCTTGTCGGCCCAGAAAACCCCATATCCGACACTAAAACTAACAATGAACACACATTCAGGTGCTTTTCCCAAGACTTCTCACCAAAATTTCGAAAACGTCACTTTTTATGCCAAGTATAGTAGAAGTGCTTAATAAGGGACACTTGAAATTGCATGTTCCATTTAAGGGACATCAGGTTACGTTTTTCTTCATATGTCAACTCTCAATAAGAACGAACCCTGCTTGTTGCATCTCAAACGAAAGCTCTTGAACAGACCAAGACGTTGGTACGCAACAACAACTCTTTTAACAACAAAAATTTACTGAAAATGTAACACAATATATAATGTCCCTTAAATGGACAATATAGTGCAAACTAGGGACATACAGTAGCCATTTAAGGGACATCATATCCAAATAAGGGACATCAAAATTGACGTCCCTTAAATGGGTGATATTGTTAATGTTGACCATATAAGGGACACACTGAAATAGTTAAATTTGAACATAAAGTAAAAATAAACAGCTAACTACAAATAAAGAAACGTTTTGGAACATAAAAATTAATACATAACGCTGGTAAAACAGAAATTGACCAATTGCGGATTTGTTCCTTATTTTAATCTAGACTCAGTTTGTGGACTACTTGAAACGTCTAAATGGTATACTGTCGTAAAACTGTCATAAAACCATTGTAATGCTTTTGTATATATCCATCATTTTTACAGAGCTGTAATTCACATGCACCGCTTGCAGAATACGAACTTTTTTTGTAACCTTGGCAGCACATTCTGAGTGAAGCCATTCACCGCACTCACAGCTAACCACAAATAAAGAAACGTTTTGATTCGATTGAGCTGCAGCTTTACGAATGGGCACACCTGAATTTTAAAATCTAGAAAAATAAAAAGTGGGATGTGGAAAATATACGCAAGAATACGCTTATGAAGTAATTAAAAAAGCGAGTGATGCGCAGTCTGACTGTTTTGAAGCTAAGTGCAATGGAAGCGAAATTTTAACCGTGAGGTGGAAAAAATATTTACAAATAAATAGCAGATACGTTTACTACTACATGAGACGGTGGTTCTTCATCCTTGCTTTCTTACTAGAAGAGACGAGAGTAAAATATCGGCACTCCTTCCGCTGTTTTCTCTGTGTGCGGTTGCATTGTGAAATTTGGCGTTTCCACCGATGATGTGTTGGGTAAGCGAGTTGGAGACTAAAGTAGCTTCTACGATCGATTTCATTTAGCTCTCACCTGGCGTCACACCGATTGCTTAACAACAATTTTACTTGAACAGGTGAAATGCCTCACAGAGAGATAAACTTAAAAGCTCAGTTTCGCGTCAAATTAGTCATGTCTTTTCAACGTGTGTTTATTGTCTGTCTTAGTATTGCCATTTGCCGTGTGACATTGCTTTCGACGTTTTTAAGCTGAAATATTTGAGTGTAATAGCAAAATGGTACAATACAGAGTCGGTTTCATTATATCTTTGGCCCAAGTAACCCTGATGAGCATTGGGCAGCGGCAACCCGACTTAGGTTTAGTGTATGTTTCATATAAGGACCGTTGCTTGGGCTAAGACTAAAGCTTAGTATATCGAGAACAGCATCACCTGCATGTTATTTCCGCCCCTCAGTGTTACTTAAGCCATAAACAGCTATTCCACCGGCAAGAACCATTTTGTTTGATCAGGTACCTGACTCAGCAAGTTCCATGGCAGCATTCATTGACTCTTCGCTCCACGCCATTGGGCGTTTTTTCACCGTTTTTGGCGGCGTCCTTTGGATGCCGCGCTGACCATGTGACTTAACCCGTCCATTTTTCCTACGAACCATGGCTGAAAATATATACCTTTTATCAGTGCTGGTGTAAGCATAAGCTGCACGACACAATCCTTTTTTGTTGACTTGGGTAGCATTAATATGAATATACATAAACCGATTAAGTACTTTAATACTAAAGTATGGTGAAAAGTACAGTGCGTTACCGATGCGACATAACACATTTACATATATCACAATTTCTCACCACTTTTACATCATTCTGCCCATTATCCACCTCAATAAACAAATAGCAATTGGTAAGTATAGCAATGATCAAGACCGTCATGCAAATAATTGTGAGTCCTGAAACAAATATCAGCGAAATAATTTCTAACCTGTTTATCCACTATACGAGGCGTTACTGTGCGACAAAAACAACTGCGAGTTCGACGTAAACCGTTCGCGCGTTGTTAACGTTAACAAGCGATAAAACGCAGCTACCAAAATATGCGCGCAAAGCTTGATAATAGCTACCAACAGAACTTTATTAATTACAGGTTGAACATTGTCCGAACGGCAATCAATAATTATATATATAATTATCATTGTTTCTAACCCAGTTATTCAATATACTGGTCACTGTGAGCTAAAATTATATATATGTATATACACATATATATATATATATATATATATATATATATATATATGTATATATGTATATATAAATATATATATGTATATATAGTTATTCAATCTAAAGAGAAATATTACGCAGACGTAAAGTGTATTCTACGCAGCCCTTTCCCTTATTTAGCGGTTTAGAGCGAAGGCAGAGTCAAAATGAGGTTAAAGTCATTGTCCCTTATTAGGGAAGTCTTGTCCCTTAATTGGATATCGATGTCTTTTATATGGTAATTTTTGTGAAAAAACAGAGTAATTAAATTGGGACCACTGTGAAACAACTTCGGTCCTCAAATACCCTAAAAACCTTGAAGCCAATTGCTAGAAAATCGATGTAGCTCTTGATGGGTATAAATTTTATTTAAAAATTTTACCAAATGCAGCTGGAATGGGACTTTGAAGTTCCTGTTATGAAATGCTGATCGCAGTGAATATTCAGTTGAATTGCTAATGTTATCAGAAGGTGCGCATTATCTTTCGTGGTACATTTCAAGCACTGAAAATATTAACACCAAAAGGTAGATCTCTTAGCGAGGCTTATAGTGATATGAAGCACGGCAGTCTATCTTGACAACAACAAAATTTACAGCTCCGTATAGTTGTGCTGTCCCTTAAATGGGTATGTCCCTTAT
>JASANE010022126.1:0-11520 GCA_030248225.1 Trileptium ribeirensis | reverse complement strand
AGGTGATCTAAATCGCTGTAGATTTTCAAGACCTCTAAGTTATAAGCAGTTACTTTTTCATTCTCGATACGATAAAATGGCGTTTAATAGTGCTATACCCGTGGGGCCAGTGCCGTATTATCCCCTTCCTCTGAAGTATCATTAGCTAATCATTTTTTGTTTAACTGCAAAATGGGCAGCTGCAACAATATTTTCGATACGCGCTGCAACTTCAGTGCAACTGCAATAAACGAAATTGCAACGATTGTGCAAAACAACTAAAAACAGAGATATTAGATATACATAGCCGTTTAACCACAACATCTATACAAATGCTTACTTTCCACAGTGAGACTAGAGCAGGCACTAAGTTCCAAGGGCTAGCGAACGCCGGTTCTACAACATATCTCCTGCTACCTACAAACAATTGAACACAACCTTGCTTCCCGATGGCGTCCAGGACACGCTGACGAATCTAGGCAATGCCTGCTTCTAAAGGCTCTACCTCGTTTTTGCTTTTTCGAGTCACACACCCTCAGTTTACCCGTTTGTGGCTTAGGACTACCGAAGATCCTTAACGGATAGTGGGTACATATCGACCATGTGCTCCATGTTGCCCAGCCCAGCGACTCCCTTTGTGAACTATCCTCTGAAGTTGCTAATGACGGAATCGGAACATCTGAAACTTAACACGACGGTAACTCATCATTTTAGACAATTTTTTCGGTTCGAAGTTACTTAATAAATTTATTTACTCTGTATCATAATTTAATATCAGAAATTTTATCTTAGCAAAGAACAGCTTTCCTTTAAACATTAGTCGAGAATAGGCAGCTTCGATGCCTTATTAGCGACTGAAAGTCCGTCTATTATGTATTTCGCAGTTGTTCATCAAAATTGCATTAATTGTCATGTTGTTTTCTTTTAACGAAACCCAGTAACTTAGAACTAGTGATAGTTGTCATTAAATCAAAGGCAGTTGTGAATATTGGGTCTTGTGGAAGTACCGCTGAACTGCCATTTACACCGTCCAATTCGTTCGAGATTTCCACCGAGATATATAAATATTAAATATTTTAGTGTCCTTTTATCTGTTAGTGTATCGTATATATAAGTTAGTTTTAGGACAATTGTATAGTGTATGTAGTATATATAATCATAACGGCAGATCTGATGATCTACAACAAAATACGTGTCTAACTCGTTTTCAGAGATTCAATTTGGGACATAAAACATATAATAAGCGTCTAGGACGGTGACGTAAAAATTGCTGGACTTTAATGATAATTGAAAAGGGAGTAACGAAAAAGAGAAAACAACAAGCAAAGCCAGAGACAGAATGTTGATGCCTGGCTATGTAATAAATTGCCATTATACCGATCGCCACATGATTACATTGCAGAAATGAGCAGAAATTCATTTGAACCGTCGGCGTCGCAAATTTCAGCTAGGACATAACCAAAAGTATTTTCAGAATACTTTCAAACAAACAAATTGTATTTTCAGAATCAATACTTGTCGTATATAGTTAGCCTGGTAACAAAATAATAAAGTTGTTGGCAACTTGACGGCAGAGTTAATTTCTGAACTCTTTACGTAAACTTACCGCGTTGTATAAGGTTTGATGGCAATGGCTGAAATTGCGCTGCGGTGGAACATTTTGTGACCGAACATCTTTGAATTTTCACGCTTTTTCCAGTACATCCTCCTTTGTTTTCTGAAATTTAAAACGTGGCAAAAAAATTAGTAATACATCACTATTTTCGGTGCGCTTACAATCAAAATTTCACAGATTGAAGTTTAGAATTTTGCTCAATATATCATCAGCATTTAGGATAAGTAATATAAAAATTATTTCTAGTGCTACTATATGCGTATGCCACATGTTTCCGTGCTAAAATTTTAGTATTTCCTGAATGTGACAAAAGTTACAATCACCAAATTAATGTTGCTTTGTATAAGGCGACATAAATTAAATGTTTACCTAATCTATTGGAAATGATTTCTGTTAGTTGTCAATGATCTAGCTGCTATAAAAAATTTAGAGATTGCCTTGGTTTCGAAACCCAACTGTTTTAGCGAAGCATCTAGTTATGTTAACACTGACATTTTTATCCTAACATTTAATAGTAACAAAAGTCGATGATGGTCCACTCCACTGTGACGCTCTTTAATGTCCGCGGTACGACGCGGTCGTTTTCGCCCTTACTCCCACCAAGATTATGACCCATTTGGTAGGTTATATATCTGCCCGACCACCACCATGTTCTTGGACCACTGTCTTGTACTGAAAAAGTCTTAATGGTTTAGAAGCCTGGCGGGGGTAGTAATTAACGGTTCAAGAACCTGGTACAGGTATAAACTTAGAGATTCAAGCACCTGACGGGGTAGAGATTTGGTGATCCAAGAACCTGGTGGCTGTAAAAGTCGGTAGTCCAAGAATATTATGGAGGTCGGTTATATTTATAGAGGGTCATAAACCTGGCGGGGGTGCGAAGGAAGATGACCTTGACGTACCGCGGACATTAACAAAAAGAAGCTGATGAGAGTCACACTGGTCAGCAGAGTCGACTATGACAGACTCTAGATATACAGAATAATGTCACTATAACGAAATGTAACGACTAAATAAAAGTGTGGACATGCCTCAAAAACACAGAATGAAAAGATAAGGGGTTGAGTTGAAGTGTTGGGAGGTGTTGAGGAAATGTTTTTTTAATACTTAATGCGGCGTTCATGTTATTATATCCCCGCTGTTTGGAACGTTTGTCCCCTGTAGTCGTGACCCTACCGTATAGACAGTCAGGGTGACACACATACTGTAAATCAATTTCCGAGGATGTACGACACACCACTACTACATTTTTTCTTTTCAGTGTACATCCTTAGCTACCAATTTGGCTCAAATAAATTGTACCGGACATCGTCTGTAGCTAATGCGGTTCATCAGCCAACTGTGCTATGTAGTATTTGTCAAATACTCGATATTTGTGTCTAGACCATATGACCGGTGATGAAATAATGCCGCACACTGTCACGAAAACTGCAAGAAGATACGGTGTGCTTGACACTGTCGAGAAGTGACAATACCCCTAGCTAGTTGCCTTTGAAATAATTTATAAACACATGAGGGTGTCTAAGACACCCTGTTGTCGACAATGTGCCTGACACTGTGTGGTGTACATAAGTTTCAAACGTTGGGGACATTATAACATGAACTCCGCATAAATCGTAGCAAATGACGGTTAACTATTTTACTAGTGCCACTGGAAGTTTGAGGTGAAATTTTCAATTCTTAAAACATTCTACAACATCATGAGCGGCTCGGAATTCGAATTCTGAGCTATTGCGAAAATTGGACTTTAGCTGATGATTCTAAAATGAAACTTAAAACCAGCAAAACAAAATAGGAATTCCTCACGCCTAGCTATATAATTAAATAGTCATGTCGTTGGTTTAGTACAAATTGACATATTTTCGTGAATTTAAGCAGCAACAATAAGTGGGAATCAACACAGATCAATAAGAAATTCTCTCTTAAATTGCAGGTATATAATTTGTGTATATTTTCTGCAAATCCTGCCTGTTGTTCATACAAGATATTAGCGTTGTCTCGAAATTTAACGTTGCCCAATGTACTTAACTTTTTCGGTGTCTATTCCAGGTAATATAATTGATAAAATGCAGATATTGCGGTATAAACAAGGCTATGCTGTGCAAAGTACTGATGTGGCGTCAGCCAGTATTTAAGGGTAAAACAAATGAGCTCCATAAATTCCCATGGCAGGCGAAAAATACGCCATACAAGTCTTAGGATACCTAGGCAATGGCGTCTTTGATATCGAACACTGTGGTTCCCGCAAGATTTCGTGCACTGGGACCATCTTCCCCAAAGCGTCCAACTTTCGCTACTCGGCTGAATATTTTGGCCTGAAATTAAAGTTTTATGATTGTCACCTCGAAAACCGAATATGACAGTGATAATAAATTAAAATGTATTACAGGTGCAAAAAATTAAAAATTTGTCACAAATTCTTCACAGGAAACCTAATAGAACAGTCTGGTTACGCTACAAATATGAACAATGATGTTTCGTAAATTAGGCCAAGAAATGGTTAAGCTTCTTCAGTTTTAAAAGATTTTAAGTTAATATTGGCGATTCATAAACTATACCAGAGAGATAGCTTGTGAGTAAATGGTAAGATAGTATATAGACTGCAGCGGGGAGGTGAGGGTGGTATTTAAATCTAGTTAATATTGGCGATTTCTAAACTATACCAGAGAGATAGCTTGTGAGTAAATGGTAAGATAGTATATAGACTGCAGCGGGGAGGTGAGGGTGGTATTTAAATCTAGTTAATATTGGCGATTTCTAAACTATACCAGAGAGATAGCTTGTGAGTAAATGGTAAGATAGTATATAGACTGCAGCGGGGAGGTGAGGGTGGTATTTAAATATAGTTAATATTGGGGATTCATAAACTATACCAGAGAGATAGCTTGTGAGTAAATTGTAAGATAGTATATAGACTGCAGCGGGGAGGTGAGGGTGGTATTTAAATCTAGTTAATATTGGCGATTCATAAACTATACCAGAGAGATAGGTTGTGAGTATTAAATGGTAAGATAGCATATAGACTGCAGCGTGGAGGTGAGGGTGGTATTTAAACATTGTTAATATTTGCGATTCATAAACTATACCAGAGAGATAGTTTGTGAGCAAATGGTAAGATAGTATATAGACTGCAGCGGGGAGGTGAGGGTGGTATTTAAATATAGTTAATATTGGCGATTCATAAACTATACCAGAGAGATAGCTTGTGAGTAAATGGTAAGATAGTATATACACTGCAGCGGGGAGGTGAGGGTGATATTTAAATATAGGTTGTATGATGTTGTCGAAATGGCCTTGCGTTTGCACCAAAGTATTTTGATGTATGTCTAGCATAATAAAATATGTGTTAAATCGTATAATCATTACATATAATCAACCCATGAAGCAGGGTGTGACATTCAGGAAACATTAAGTTATATACGTTGTGGGATGATAAGGTTCATTTTTGTGTCATTTGCCCTACTTTTGAAACGGGACACGTCTCCCACTTTCGTCTGCTCCTCCCAACTTTATAGCTCTGTACCTCAACCAAATTTTGTTTGAAATTCGAACAAAAAATTACTTTTTTGTTTAAACATAGAATGAAATGTGAGAGACGGGGCGAACGTTCGGGCGGCTATGACAGATACGAAATAAACGTGAGGTAGATGACGCATTAAATGGACAGAGTTATCCCACAACGTATACACCGCAATGTTGTATGAGTATTATACTGTTTTTGAAGAGTTCATAATGAACTCTTGATACAGTTAATTTACATAAAACTATATATAAATAATTTTATGTAATATAATTATATCAAGTGACCATTGAATGGAAACGGGTCGATGGGTCAGTAAAATCCTTTTTTGGTACTGTTCACGGGTCAGATACCTGATCCGCAGGACCTGAGCTAGGGTAAAATCGGGCTATTATATTCCAAGATCTCGCTAAAAAACTTCTGTCTTCGTGTCTTTTCGCGACACCACAGTAGTATCGACGGGCTATTTTTTCAAGTGTCTTTGCAACAATTGAAAACACATCTGAGTTCCTATCGGAAAATTTCATATAATTGATGGCCGATATATTTTTTATTTTATTTAAATATTGAGTTGTCATATGTGTAACATTGAAATTAAATATATATTAAATATTAACTATTGGGATACCGGACTGATAGATCCGGTTCTGTCGATAACTATTATTCATTTATAATTTATCACCGAATACGTATATACATTTTGTGATTAAGTTCTGGATGTAACGGTTGATCAGATGTAACGGTATATTAACAGCGACGCTATCAGCTTAGGTAACAATGCAATATAGCGTAATTAGTAACAACAGTTTCCGTAGCAAAACTGGCTATTTTGTCTCCTGGACGGCGTGGCAAAAAGCTGATTATTGAAATTTCCGTTATTTATTTTCACAGGTTCACCTCGAGATAAATCGGAAACCTATGTTTCGACTCGTTCACAATAAACTGATTAAAAAAGAAAGAAAAAACTTTAGCCTGGTTAATAGCAAAAGTAAACAGTTCGTGCCTCAAGACGTAGCACATTTTTGCGTATAAAACATATAAAGCGTGTGAAAACACATAAAATATTTACAATTTGGGAAATTGCAACATTCTTGAGGATCACTTTTTACGGATGCTTCCATTTTGAACTGCAGAATGCATAATAGATACACAATCGCTCCAAATACAAATCGGATTTTTACCACATTTTTAAGGACTTGGCTCTGTCATAGTGTTTGTTATTTTAGAAAATTACGATCCTTTCAATATTTTAATGTCAGTAGCTCTATAATGTCGCATATAAGTTGTCTGAATGTTGTACCTGTACAATTCGACGACGAGAATTTGTTACTGCTGTACTTTTAAATTTCTATAGGAATTACTACTGTATTTTCTCTTGTTTTCCACAAACATGGCTCAAGTGCTGGCTTTCCTCTTTGTTAAGCTTAAACTATTTTTCGAACTTTTAGATTTTCGATCGAATCCAACTTTCCTTGTTAAAGCTACATATGAATCTTGATTTAACCATGACCTGCACTGAGCAGTTTCTGATATGAAATGCCATATATTTCAATAAGAATTGCTTGACTTCAAGGTCTATAATTGGTACGTTTTCGGAAATTTTCGACATATTGGAAACCGTTTCAACAGTGGCCAGGAGTAACCTGGTTCGGTTGTGGACTGGTACCGCAGGAAGGACTAGTCTTTAGCAATTTCTTGCACTTTGACAACCATCTGTTGGTTAAGGTTAGTGGATCTTAAGGATGCCTCATCTCCGAAATCCCAGGTATTTCCACGGTGGTATTCATCGGAGTGGGAACTAGCTACTAGCTTAGTTCTATGTATTTTTGTACGCCCGGTGGTATCGGAACACATTGGTAACCGGGCAAATTTCGCACTTGGAGGACTTGACATTAACTATCTAACAGACTATACTCTATTCATAATCCAAGACCTGCGTTGATGTTTTCTATAGTATCCAAGACTTCTATCGACATTTTTACCTTTGGAAGATTGACTAGTCTGGGCTTAAATACTATTTCAGGTCGAAACTTAAACTCTTGTCGGTAAGAGCCATGAATTTACCTAAATGTTGCATGCAAACTTTAATTAAAAAAATTGAAAAAATTGTTACCTTCGTTATAAGTAAGAAAAATCTTATCGATTATGACAACTTATTATTGGAAATCTGTATCGTGACATCAATATCTTGCTTCCTTGATACAGAGTACCAATCCTAAACCTTATTTAATTTGCGATACAAAATAATTTTAAATTTGCAATATTAAAATTCAAATAATTTCATTAAACTATAATTAATATAAATGGCGTTTGCAATTTATAAAAGTATTGTCTAATTTCTTTAAAGATTGTCAAAAACTTAACAAAAAACAGTTTCAAATTAATTTTAGGATTTAACTAAAAATATTGAAATGTTCTTTGAAATTAACTGGATAAATTTATTTCGTGATTCTTATTTACAATTTTACTTTAAATTTACTTGGAAATTTTCTATGAACTTTTAGATTTATTTTCAGGAAATATAAATCTTTCTTAATTTGTTTTGAATTTATATAAAAGTAAAATTATTAAGCTTTAATCTAATAATCTAAATCTTGAAATTAAAAATTTCAAAAAAACAATTTCTCTTAAAATTTATTCAAAATTTTCTTTGAGAACACGTTTCACAGTTATTTCAAAACTCAAAATTATTGTCGTTAAACTTTTACGTAAATATAGATGGGTTATGTAAGCCAATGACTTGAATTGATGTAAGGGCAATGATGGTTTCTGTTTCCATTGGGTGGAAGGCGTCTCTGTGGGAAGATGGCTCGATAAACATTCATTCAAAACTGTTGTAAATTTATACGGTGAAATTCTCCAAAAATTCTTAACTTAGCTCGAAACACTAACTTAAGTTTTGTTAAAACTCTCGAGGAATTTTCGAAATCTGGTAGACTCTTTAAATATCTATTTAGAGTTAACTATGAAACATTTAGGAATCTTTGAATTGTTACAAACGAAATAATAAGTAAAAGTATTGGATTAAGAATATACTATGCATTCCTTTCTAAACATTGGCTTAAATTTCACTTAAAGTTTTTTATACTTTATATTTCAGATATAATTTTGGTGTATAAAACTTATAAACCTTTATACTAACATTTCATCAAAAATATACTCTAACTTAAAATGGTGTTGTTCTTTTGCAGGTCTCAGAGTTCACCAGAGCCGCCGTTAGCACCCCCCTACCCCCCCCTAGGGGGGCCTCGCCCCTTGCAGGGGTCTCGCGCTTTACAGGGGCCTCATCTCATGGCCTCTGGGTGAAAAGTTGAAAAAGTTGGGAGCCGCAGCACAACCTCAAGCACCTTTCGCAAAGTAAATGTACACGATATACAAAGGTAACCTCAGAGTTTAGAAGCCTAATCGTGAGTATGATTTTAACCGTTCCGTGGTTCAAAGTTAGTGTTTTTACTGGACGCCTGTTTTACGGACATACACGAAAATTTATTTAGGTCAGCGTCTATGCAACTAATGTATAGCATTTGGTGTGAAATCAACTAGTAGAGGCCTTGAGGCCCCTGGTTATATTCCGGTGTTATCTACGTGATAAGTCTTGACGGTTAAAATAAATATTAGTATTAGTAATTTTGTTATAATTTAGGCATAATAATATTAAATTTTGATATATGAAATATGTGTTCGTGAAATGAAATTATGGTATTCGAAAGTGGTGCTTCAAAGCGCAAACGTACAAAGGAGCAGGCTATAAGGATGCTTTTAAAATATTGCAAAGACTGTTTATAAAATTATGACCATGCATACTATCTTAATTTAAGGAACAGCTCTCAAATTTAAGGGTACACGGTCTTTGCAAATTTTTAGAGTATAAGGTAAGTGTATTGGAAAACGATTACATTAGTTAAGAAATTTGATAGGTGCCTCGCAGCCTGCTGGGGGGCCTCGCAGCCTGCTGGGGGGCCTCGCAGCCTGCTGGGGGGTAGCCTACTGGGGGGGGGGGGCATCGCAGCCTGCTGGGGGGCCTCGGACATCCTAGCGGCGGCCCTGGAGTTCACCATGGCCTGAGTTCAAATAGTGCTATTAGGACATTATCCTAAATGTACTAAAAAACTATATCTAAATTTAAACAAATTTTAATTTCAGTCTGAGACTTTTTTAAACTAAAATTCTAAAACTTCAACTCCAAAATTTTAAGCAATACTTTAAAAAAATTTCGAGACTCAACCATAATCAGAAGCAGTTGTGGCTGCTAGCTCCTTCTACTTCGTGTTTAGTCTTTACTTATAATACTTCTACTTTCTTAGACTTAGCTTAGGCTTAATTGAACCTTATGCTAGGTTAGCCATTCGCTATAATTGCTATAAATAATTATCTTATGTGTAAACTTAGAAATTATTCAAAGGTTAGTAAAGTTAGTTCAAAATTTAAACAGCAATACTGTGCTCGGTTACAAGAAATAGTGTTCCTGCGGCTGCTTGGGCTTACTCTTATTTCCTATATTACCATTAGTCAGTTACCTAGGAGATAAAAATCTCAACTTTTAGTACTACCTTAACTTAGTTTGGACCTGTTAGGGCATACGTGTTATTGTCATTTGTTAACTTAAGGACAGCCTGGCTTTACTTTAAGTTCTTGTGTTTGCATTTATTCTTAACCTTATAAGGTTAATCTTGGTCTCGCCAGTTGCCACAATCCCACGGTTACCAATCCAAGCTGGCAATGGTTGGTGTAGTTTTAGTGCTAGTTCTAGTCCTACCGCTCATTCAAAGGATGCTACACATTACATATGATTTCCCCGATTCTTAAACAGAATAGCAATAACCCTGACATATTGCTATAGCTCTACAACTTTATAGCTTTATAAACTCATGTCTTTATAGCTTCGCCATATTCGACTCTATAATTTTATAGTTTTACGTTTATTTTACTTAACTTGCACGGGTTAAGCTCTGCTTTGATTAACCTTTACGTCACAGGCTATCACATGTTTGGAAATACCAATATATAAACATGCTGAAAAGTTTTTAAAAAATTACCTAACTATCCTACTACATTGTTATCTTTGCCCGAAGAAGCAACAATGTATACCGAATACCCTGAACTCATGCAAACCTTCGTGAAAAGGTAATTCAACCACTGGTTGAACGGTAAATTTTTTTATTTTTTTGGGATTTCCTTCTAACTTCCAGTTTCCAGCTTAGAGCGGGGAATTTGAAGGCAACAGGCCAAGACTTTAAATATTAGACTTACTGTATGTCTCATATATAATGACCGTAAACTTAGGCTAAGGCTAAGGTTTACGGTCAGTAGTATATCGAGAATGGCACGGCATGCATTATACACTTGTACACAGGATTACTTTGGCCGATAAATGAATTCAGGCACTATAAAGAGTTAGGCAGTGTGAATAAAATTATATCCACACCGGATGCCACAAGTTTAGATCATAAACAAAAAAAGGTAATACATGAGTCATATCTCAAGTTGTGACGAAAATGTCTAGACCCTCTCACTTTTTAGCAAATATACAAAAGATCCTACTAAATACAGCATCTTAGCCTACAAATAACCAAAGATCATGTGAGAACTAGTCATTAGCTCATTTATTCTCGCACTATTATAAATCATAACCCGCAGTATTCATAAAATTTGTAACTTGCATATAAATTATAGCTGTCCAAAAAGTGTCAGGAATTTTACGAGCACACCCACTGTTGACAATCCCAGTGGGCCAGCAATGTCGGTATCGCTGTAATCTATAGGATATGCGTAACCAATACTTCACTGATATGCACACATACGAATAAGCTTATTTCTTCCTATATATTCCCGTGGAACGGTGGGGTTATATATTCATTTTAGCTGTTTGACGTTAAAATTAGTTGGTACAACATAGTACATTAAGCATAGAAGAAAGTTGAAAATTAAACAGCGATTTATGAGCATATATAATCAAGCGTATGGTAGTGTAGACGAAACACGGTAGTATGTCATCGACTTGCCAATGGGACTTACTGTTATATGAGCCAAGTCTTTTGCATAGCCAAAAGACTGAATTGCATAAATATACAGCCTGGTTGTACATTCAGGTAATTCCGCAGTTCTGGCACACATGAATGTTGAAACTGAGCTCCGTTACACTTCTGCATAAACGACAAGATAGCTATTCGAATTTATTAAGCTGTTTTAACTAGAGACACTAGTTGGGTCTGAAAATTAGGACCCGATATGATCTTTAGCTTCAACCTTAGTACTGTACGTTACGGTAAAGCCCAAGCGATGGTTCGCGCAAGCTGGGTTGGAAAATGGAATGCAATAAATTCAATTTAAGACATTCGGCTCAAACGCAGAGTAATCGGTGCGTTCGGAGACGATAAGGTATAGGTAGTCCGTTCTACGCTATTAA
>JASANE010022125.1:0-81751 GCA_030248225.1 Trileptium ribeirensis | reverse complement strand
AGCTAGCGCCAAACATATGGCGAAGTATGTTCGAAACTGTGCTCATTGCTGCTTCGGTAGAAGCTAAATGGACGGCAACACAAAAGAAAAATAACTAACAAATTTATTTTAAAATTCACCTCCACCTTTATGGAGCAGTGCAGAACGATTATATAAAAATGTAAGGTTTAAAGAAGCTTATGTAGAATAACACGACGTTTGTGGTCTCAGTGTATGCTTTATGTGTGAACTTCTAGGTTCAGCAACAACATCTTCTAGCGTCTTAAGTATAACTTTTGGTGGTTCCAGTGTTCTTTCTTCAAGATCACTTTTTATATACTATCCAGATTAGTTCTGGTAGCGAATGTTTAAATAGATAGGATTTCTAAGAAATAGCGCATCAAAAATTCATCCGAATCCCCATATAAAAAGTGTTAGGAATAGTGAACTTTGTCGCGTAACAGTTAAACATATTGGCTCGACATTATAGGTTTATTTTTGACAGCTAAAAATATGTTCTCATACATGAAAACTTATTTGCATTGAATCTTCTTTAGTACTCATACAACGACATAAAATATGGTACAGGTATTGGATCCAATTCTGGGCAGCATATATTTGTATTATCATTTTCATAATGCAGTAACTACCAGTACTGACATAGTATGGATGTCGCTGACATTAAAAACGCCAAGTTATGTCCCAATAAAACTATCGTACCAAATACGCTTCTAGCAACAAATCACAGCTTACGGCTACACAAATGCTAAATTAGGATATATTTGAGCGGATGGAAAAATTCTCCCAATAAAAATTGAACATAAATTGTCATAAAGTGACGAAATGCCAACCGCCATGAATAAATCCTATGCTGCGTAGTCTGTCCACGATTATGGGGCCGATACTAAGAGGGGTTCGACTACAAATGCGCAGCATTTGAACGAAAAATAGTTCTGTATATCAATATCCTTTCTTGGGATTTTTATTGACATTTGCAAATCTGTAGGATAATTTTATACATTGTTACTGTATATGCTACATAAATTTCAAAAGTCCATGTATTAATAATAGTACTGGCTTTAAAGCATTACCACAATTCGTATTATGGCCATTTTTATGTGCAGGTTGTCTTCACCAGCCAGAACGCTTACTTCTCTGTTAACGGTTTTATACACGGAAATTGTGTAAAAAGTTTTATATATTCATGTTTTTCTACGTGAATGATTGATGATCATGGATTGAAATCTTGTTAAAAGAATACAGATATTTATTGTAGACATGAATGCAAACAAATTAGCGGCAACATTTAATCTATTCATAACTTTAGTTTCTTTATCATGTAATTTGAGAATAACAAAAAGCATCGTTGAACGGTTTGTCAACTGCATAACATTTTGCAAACTATATCTAATGATTGTTTGATTAATGACAAATGCGAGGGTTCGCTCTACCTTGTTATTAGTGTTTTTATACCCAGGCAAGTTTAAATTTGTTTCAAAAATATCTCTAAGTGCTTTACTTTTCAGTGCATTGGTTAAGATTACACTTTATAGTTAAGTACTGTCTCTGGAATAAAAAATTTGTTGAAACTAAGGGAGCGAAGTTTCCACTGAGAACACTAGGGGAAATCCTGAAAATTCCTTTTTTAGTTTGTTGCTGTAATTCATAAACTTCGGATAGATTCATTTTAAAGTTTATTTGTTTCATATAGTAAAAACCACTGGATGTGCCTTAGTTGAACGGGAACTTCTCTGACCCATATTCCGTTCTCAAAATGGGAAAGCTGGTTTTGCAGGATTCTTTGTCAAATCTGGCCATACGGATAGTCGTGTTTCGCAACCCATGTCTCGCGACACAGGCTTCATCAAGCAGAACGAGCTTATTTGTGATCTAGAATCGAACCAACGAATTTTTTGTGATCCCTCGCCGCTGTTTGCACGAACATGGTTCGTCTACCTGCTACCAGAAAATATTGTTTTTTTAAATCCAAAATGAGAATCTTGTTAGGTTATTAAGCAGACTAGATACGACGATTTTGTTAGTTTGGTTATATTCCCATGAGGTTTCAGGGATTTTACGGTCGACGAACCCAATTTCAATAATGTAGTCTGTCTTCATTTATTTGGTTACGTATTGCAAGCGGGTATCAAAACGGTTTATTTTATATGTATAGGTTTTCCCTGAACGTTGAATATATTCGTGGACGTATTTATGAACATTGAACAAAGCACGTATATTTCATGTCTTTTCATAGCTTTTAGTATATTTAGCGTCAATTAACCTGATTTCCAGAATATAGTCTGTCTTGAACAGTTCTGCTATGTGTTGCGTACCACTATTACCCATTAGATATGGCCTGATAAACATTTTTCTGCATGCTAAATACAGTGGTTCGGTTATCTTTAGATCAACAAGTATATTTCATTTTCATAGTGGGTTTAGGGTCAGTGAACCCCATTTCCAGGAATAGAGGATGTCTTCAGTAGTTTGGTTTTGTACTGCGTCCAGGGTACCAAGAATTGTATAAGTTTTTCAGTATTCTGAATACGATGGTTTGGTATGTAGGAATGGGTTTAGTAATCCATATATATTTAGGGTTGTACATACATCTAACACGGCATCTTACAGGTGGTTACACAAAATTATATCTAATATTATTCGTTGCGTTTTACAATTGCATGCAAGATACTTATAGTTTTAAAAGTATAGTTGCAGCAAATATCCGACCGTTGTGGCCCTGCGACACTCGCCATGCCATTTAACCGCATGGTGGAGGAAGGAGAAGATCCCACGGTTTGGTCAAATAGTGTAACTATACCGTGTAAAAAGGCAAAGGCGACGTGTTAGAGTGTTCCAACTATAGACCTATAAAACTTCTGTGTCACACGTTGAAGATTTTCGAGCACATTATAGACAGCCGTCTTCGCGCGAAATTGTGAAAATTAAGTCAAGCCAGTGCGGCTTTGTCAAGTGATATGGGACAATCGACGTTATTCATAATGTCCGTTTACTAGTAGAAAAACACCGCGAGAAGAATCACCCGGTGCACATAACATTCCTGGATCTCGAAAAAGCTTTTGATAGAGTTCCTCACAGTTTGATCTAGCAGGCATTGCGAAACATCACGTCACTGAAGGCCATGTCGACTGGGTGAAGCTCTTATACAGGGGCGTCAACGGCACAGTGCGATGTCCAGCAGGTGTGTCTGAGCCGTTTAATATCAAAGTCGGTGTCCACCAAGGTTCGGCCCTATGGCCACTGCTGTTCATCCTGTGCTTGGATACTGTGACTGCTGACATCCAAAAAGCACTGCCATGGATGTTACTATACGCCGATGATGTCTTACTGGCGGATAAGGATCGGTTCCAGCTTCAGGAAAACACGCAATGCTGGAAAGATCGGCTAGCGAATGATAGATTGAGACTCAACATCAAGAAAACAGAGTGCATGGAAGGTGGCCCCCAAATTGACGGCACCAGCACAATCAACGATACCGACCTGACGAAGACACAAAACTTTATGTACCTCGGATCTCTTATCACCAATGATGGTGACCTCACTCCTGAGGTTCGTGTGAGGATTACAGCTGCCTGGGCTAAATGGCGGCATGTAACCAGTGTTTTATGTGACCGCCGCATGCCACAGCGCCTGAAGGCGAAAGTCTATAAATCCGTCATAAGACCCGTTGTTCTATACGGATCGGAATGCTGGCCAACAACAGCAAGAGCTGACCAAGACCTTCATGCCATGGAAATGCGTATGCTGCGACGATTCTTGGGAATAACAAAATTGGATCATGTCAGGAATGACGATGTTCGCAGACGCATGGTAATAACATCTATAGTAAGGAAATGGAAGAATCGAGACTGCGGTGGTACGGACACGTCATTCGCCTGGAAAGAAGGTTCAGTAGCAAAAACATCGTTCATACTAGACCCACCAGGACGTCTGCCTCGTGGAAGAACGAAGAAAAGATGGATGGATCGACTGAACTAAGACATGAGGATTGTTGGTGCAACCCCAAACAATGCCCTAAACCGGATCAAATAAAGAAGCCTTTGCAAACAAGCGGACCCCGCAATCAAGTGGTACAAACGCTCAAGACAAAGAAGAAGTTGCAGCAAAGTATTATATTGATTGGAGGATCTTAGTTTAACGCATGGACAGCTGTTGCGCTAGTTTTATGCCTATAATAATACTAGAAAGAATCACAGATATCCTATGATATTGAAATTGCACATTGCACGTTAGGGACAATTTCGTATATGTGATACACATGTATTTATATCAATGTCAAATCCGAATGTGATTCGTAACATTCTGTTCACTAAAACAAGCACATCCAGTAAAACGGATAGTGACATGCACGCACTATATCAGCGCCACATTCACTTAAAATAATGCATGTTTCACACGGAAGTGCATGCACGAACCTCTTACCGTAGATACGTACGCGCAACGACTTCGCGCAAAATGAAGACAACGGTTTTCTATTGCCCGAAAAATGCTAATAACACACTTCTGTTACCACATGTCAAGTGAAATATTGATGACTATGACTATGCCACTAGTGAAATGGTAGCGGTCGTATTTACCTTTCGTCATGCGTGCAATGGTTGATATCTGCAACATAACCATATTTACCATGAGCATATATTGATACCCACCATACTCACAGCAAGCAGGCATTTGTCACGATCATGCTTACAGCAAGCGTGCACTGGTCGCGACTACAGTAAGCGTATAGTAGTCGCGACAGAATTTGCAGTGCATATGCATTGGTAGCTGCTGATGTGGAAAATAGCGTGCATTGGACGTAACCATATTTACACGTGTGTAGTTGCACTCATTTCTTTGTTCGAATCTAGCATAACCTTAACTTTGTTTTAAGAATTTTCGTGGATGTCACTTTACATTTAATTTAATATATTTATGCGGCCTTTCAATGCGTGAGTCCACTAGGTTCCTACACCAGAGTTGTTCTTTTGTCAAGACAGTGTACTATCGTAAAAGCGATTAAAACGGCCAACAAATATAGCGTTGTAGGTATGGTATCAACCATTTGCACGCAAAGATCGAATATAGACTCTACAAGTTCTCCAGCGGCATTGTCGTAATCATCAATATTTCACTCGACATGTGGTATTAGAGGAGTGTTATTATTATTATTTTGCGGACTATGGAAAACAGTTGTCTTCATTTTGCGGGCAATGGAAAACCGTTGTCTTTATTTTGCGTGAAATCGTTGCGCGCAGGTATGTACTATGTGCAGTTCGTCCACGCACTTCATTGAGAAGGGCGCATAAATTAAAACAACGTCTGGTATACATGTTAGCAATTTTTGATATTTTAGTGTGGAATTAGAAATTAAAATCTATATAAAAGAATGGCAAAATGCATCGGTGTTAACATTTCGAGTCATCGGCACAACCGATCTAACCTCCACCTGACAGCTGCTGAGCTACGATTATAAGTACAACATCAACTATTTGTACTATTGGTGTGATCTTAATCGAATTATGCAAAAAGGCTGCAGCTTACTAACTACGGACGGGTGTTAGGAAAGAGGCATGTTTTCCGTCGCAGTGGTATCATACGTAACTCGTAGTCACAAGTGCTTGGGATTTGCGAGCCATACCGGTTTTAGTAGGAACCAAAAGTAAAAAAGTGGCGTGCACATGAACACATATCACGAAAACGAAACAACACATGCTTTATTAGATCATAGCGTTAGGAGTATACTGCCCTATAAAAATCATATCTATATTTTGAGCCTATATACTCGTTAGCGTTCAATTTTCTAAATACTGTAGCGGGGTCTGGCGTAATGTGGCTCGGGTCTTGCCGGCTTGACTAGTATGATCGCGGGTCGGGTTATGCCAAGTTCGACTAATTCATTTATTACATAGTGGCTATTGGTTACGTATGTAGGTGTCGTAAAAATACAATCGCACTGCAAATCGGAATCTATCATGCTTTAATAGCGTGGTATCGGCTTATGTAACGTTGAAACTATGAAATAATGTTTTCACATTTTTGAATTGAAACCTTCTATCTAATCCTCACAGCATAAACTTTACTAGTTTTCGTTACGTTATCATATATGCAATTCTGCGTATAAATGTTAGTACACCTCTTTATTACACATGGGTTTCCACTTAAACAATTTCAAGCGAGGTCTGCTTTAATAGTAAGTTTAATAAAAAGTCTGGGCAGTTCAGATCAAGTGATTTTGTGTTGACTGCTGGTAGGATCGAATAAGTTAGGTCGGTCAAACCACACCTATATATCAATCTTCTGTTCAGTGTCAGTTATATATCAAACATATATATTGTATGTACTGCGAATTGAACTTCATTGTCCATTTTATGGAAAATGTTCGAAAATATATACTCCCTCATTTATGGTACAGGTTACTTGATCATTTCACTCGATCATTTGTTCCAAAAATACGTTTTCAAACTGCAGCGTATATTTCTCATTCTAAAACCTGATACACAATTAATGAGTTAACGTAATACTTTAATTTTCATTTGCACGTCTGACCCATCAGTTGTTCAAAAAATACATTTTTAACTGCAGCGAATATTTGAAATTTTAAACCGTGATATACAAACAATGGGTTACCGAGTACTTTTGATTCTTCATTTGCTCGTTTGAATCGATCAGCTGTTCCAATAGTTGTCCCTAAATGTAAATGTGATTGGTGCCAAAAAAGTATTATATAAGGTGGTCAACAGCGATAATCTTGTTTTCTGAGGCACTAGGTGCTTTTTTTTGGTCAAATCATAAAAATTTTACGTGTACGGCTGACGGTCTGCTAATTGTAAATTACAAAAATATGTTATATTTAGGTTACTGATTGTAACTTTGGCCAATGAACATTCATTTAGCTACTAGGTGTAGTGATATACTCTCAGTTTCAAAATTTGAGATCCATCAACGCACATCTGTTAGCAGAACGAGATAAATATGCAAGACTGCTGTTTCATGGAAGTACATTTACGCGTATGAATATGTTTAATTTTGGGTTATCCTCGGCATATATTAATGCCAAAAGCTGATGATATTCTAGAACACCGAAGAGCGCGTCATATCTTCAGATTTTTCTTTTCTTCTGTCGGTGTGCAACATAGCGGTGGTTTTCATTCTTACCCCCTAGTTCTACGCCCATATTGTCGTCAATAAACGTGACCGAAACCACCTGCATATAAAGTGAACCACCAACTTTGACGATACTATGTTCTCGGACCACCAAATTTGCTATATCCCAACCATGTTTTTGCACCATGAAATCTAGTCAGCTATTTTCAGAAAATTTTGCTTAGTTCGACCTGACATGGAACATGCGGGCAGTCACAGTTTGTCATTTAAGAACATGAATCGAATCAAGATTCGCTTATCAAGTACTTGGGTTTACGGGATTGGCCGTTACCTGAAGGTCTAGATCTGGTGGTAGAGAAGCCTGAGGGTCTGGAATTGGCGATACAATAATATGGGTACGGTGTTTCTATATACCGATTAAAAATGTATTTCAATAAATGAAGCTTCGGAACAGGCACTGGCTTAACATTTTTGCTAGCTTGTTAATATTGTGGTTATGGAATGGTTGTACTAGACGCTGTACTGATATTCTTGGCTTAGTAACATTATTTTAGTTTGATAAGAGTTCAGGTGACTTAGATATCATACTGGTGCTGCATATACTGCACCCTTTCGCGTGGTTAATGACATCTTTAGGGGCCGGATGTTATAGAGTTGGAAAAACAGCTTTAGTTTGCGCGCTTTTGGGTGAGCGACAGCCCACAGCCTTATGCATAGGCTTATGCATATGGAGACCTTGGACTAGGCTAAGGCGCAGGCTTAGACTTAGTATATCCAGAACAGCACAGCATGCATTTATTACCGCTGCCTGGAAAGTCACATTAACCGTTTTTCGGTACAGGTAACACGAGCATTCTTTTAACGCCTAATAGTGACAGTCGCTGACGTGCAGAAATTTTTGTGGTTCCTTTTGTGGCCGCTGTCAAAATAACTACAGAGTTGTCATGATTGAGCGCTACTTAAGGCTGAATGGTTACATCAATGTTATCGTTCCAATGTTTTCTATTCCGTGTGAACAAAATTTAACCCTTCTATGAGCTATATGAATTCATACAAACGTCGCCAATAAAACCTAAATTACCATCAAAGTGGTTGTGAACGAAAGCTATATCTGCATAATTTGCAGTAGCTAGAAAATTTGATACTTTTCCATCTACGGCAACAAACCAATGATGCAACCAGGGGATTTAACTCACTGCCTTGTTAAGATGCTCTACTATATCGACACATTTGGACAACATTTCTGAACTAGAATCCGCCGTCCGTATTATACAAAAGTCAAGCAATATCTGAGAACCCTAGCCGTCACAGTGAATGAATATTACCTCGAGCACTTGCATCGATAGTTATATAATGTCGGTTGCTAAATATGACTGCCTGAAGTAACCTTTGAGATGGTAGTATGGGCAGGTAGGCATATCCACTATTACGTCCCGATATTAAGTTCTATATCAATGTTTTACGCCATATCTTAAAACCTTTCTTGTATATATTACCTAAATATCAACTATCTGAATGAAATATATTTGCATTGACATATTTTAGCAATGATATTTCTAAACAAATACAAACGCCTAACCTCACCTGATAAACCACAGAGCAGTAAAACATCTAGCCAATGTAAAGCCAGCATATCTTTGGTTGTAGCTTCTTTGGAGACAGTTATGGAGGTCGCTAATATTTCACACGATAAGCTGATTGTCTAATAGTGTAATAGCTATAAAAATAACGAAATCTCGCAGTGGAAACATAGAGGGTAGTCAGGCCATTTGCCGGTTATCTAAAGCGAAGCTGTATTGTCCCGGTCGTCAGTTTTATACCTCACTGTAGTCATAGGAACCTGACGGCATGCCTGATAAATTTCTTGATAAACGGCAGCAAAAACCAAAGGCAACAAAGTTTATGAAGAATAAAATAGGCAGCGCTGAAGGACATTGTATTATTTAATTCGAACACATGCACTAAGATACGCGTTTCTGATTTTGGCCACAGTTTTTCCAATTTAGTTTTACACTAGCAGTGGAGTGCATCAAGTTGTGATATATCGTTAATATATATATATTGTACCCTGAAATGTAAAACAGTGTTTACTTTACCCCAGCAGAACTTTCTAAAGATACAGTTTATAAAAACTGTAAATGAGGGAGCTCTTCAAAATAGAAAACGCTCCACCTGCGGTAGCTGTATACAAGCTATGTCCAAGTTGTGGCGTCTATTTTATTTGAACCATTCCATAGGGTGGCAACTGCGACCTCGGCTGCCGGCGAGGAGCCAAACATTAGTGCCTTGAAAGTGAATGACGTACCTTTCACAGTCGGGCTCAATGAGGGTATTTCTTCCTGATCTCATTAGTAATCTCACTTTCCCAACAGTTCATGCGTGAGATTGTATGAGAAGAGTGATCCTTAAGCGTGAATATTTGCAGTAAAAGGTGCAGGACTTCCTCATCCACATTCCAAATTTCTCAAAAGTATATATAAGTAGTGGCTTTTTTATTATACTTGTCGTTAGGGGCGCAGTACGCCGGTCAAGAAAGGGTGGGGGCAGCGCTACCCGAAAATTGGGTTGGCTTCCTTACGGGGGCTTCTTTTTCCCGAAAAGTGAGCAGTGGCGCCCACCGCTCCACCGCCACCTCGCGTGCTGCGTTTCTGTTTGTCATTTTGTTTTACATACAACAGTTTTGTGTTCATTACCTCAAGCTTCAGCGTACCAACTCTTATTTTCTGCTTACTTAGGTCCCTGCCCAAATATCCCGAAGACCGCTTTGTCATTATAGAATAACTCGTCTTCATAGACTATTTGTCGAGCGAGAACGTTTTCAATAACTGATGGTGGTCGTGTATATATCTACAGTTGAAATTAATGCTCTTTATACAACATGTTTGGTTCTAAAATGTCATTGTCCCAAATAAAATGTAAAGAGAATTCTTTATATATATAATATGTTAGAAAAATGAAAAAGTGAATGTTATTATATGCAGTTGACAGTGAACGTTGTTTCGCTCTTGGTTTTGGCTGACCGAACCATCGTGCGTTTGGATTTATAGTTTCACTACAAAGAAACAACACACAACTATCATGATTGGCTTTCACGTAAGTTCTCAGGCATATGGGGTTCTCTCTTGTTCTGTTAGATTAGCAATCCGAAATGCTTTTGGTTTATCACATGGCTATTCATAATGCTTACAATGTCACGTTATATACTAATGCCAGATCCTGAAGGATTGTAATGCATAAAACAAAAATATTCCTTCTCCTTCACGAGGTCGTTTGTCTGGATCCACCCCTATATTGCAGAACAAATGAGTATGGCTCGGCTAGCACGATTCATAGGAAACTGGAAGGTTAAAGATTTTAATTAATATTTTTAGAACTCCCAAACTGGAAACATTTCCATTTTACTGTTTTGAATGAATGAGAATGATTTTGGGTTTTGTAATTTATCAGAATCGTGTTTAAATGTAGCATTTTTTCGAATGCATAGCTACAGGTATATCGTATGGGTGTGAAATTTTTGTCGCCTTTCCACGGCTTGACTGTGCTCTCTCATAGGTATATATCATTTGAACTTTAGTACAGAATACACGGTCTGTCTTGTCAATGTTTAAATGACATAGCAAGAAGCATTATTGTTATATATTCAACCTCCAAACTCACGGGAACATCCCGTACTGTACAAGACATAAGCTTGCAGATAACGTTGACAATGCAAACATACTGGCCTTTATATTAACACCACTACAATATCTTTAGCGAAATTGAATAGTGTGGACGACACAGACTTTCAATGACACCCGAAGACCACGTTAACATCGATTTATCATTTATTTTTGTAACGCCATCCGTTGACAAATGTCTATTCTTTAACTTGTAGGTTTTTAGTAGACTTGCTTGGGGCTAGATGCCCAATATATACAGTTTATCAGGTATAGAGACCATAACCTACTCAACAATGCGTACTTCCATCATTCATATGATAAAGATTCAACCATAGACCAACTGCATTTACTGCCGCTGAGGCTGACACTTTCAAGATTTTTTAAATATCGGATAAACAACCTAATCTTGTTTTATGTCTACGCGAATACCAAAAAGCTATTTTTCTTATAAAGCCAGTGGAGTTTTTTCAACTCTCTCGGATTCTAGACTTCATTTCGCAGCCCAAAAAAAATGTTTTGCGCACGGCGCAAGCTGCCTCTGCGTATATTTAATAAATAAGTATACAATTTATTTGGGGTTGGACTTTAAAGATATTACAAGATTCCTATGTCTGATTCCTGACTAGCTAACATCTGTTATTTTTCAGGAATTATATGCGTCGTATAAATAACATATGTATAATTATATTACAATATACCAGTATGTCTCATGCGAGGGTGAAACGGAGCGATCTTGGTATCATTTTTAAGTTATCATTTTGTGTAAACACCTGTAACAGGTTGTGTTTAATGTATACATACCGCCCTAAAATCTCTGGAACCCTGAACCCATTAAAAAACCTAAAACCTCGCCGACCCTAAACCCATCGAAAACAATTGACACTACTTCAAGTATTTGTGTTGCTGCCTAAATAACCAAACCAACATATGAAGTATACCAATACCACATATATATACCATTCTTGACGTGGTTCCCTTTGCTAAGTGTAACCAAACTACTTAAGACAGACAGTATATTCTGAAGATCGGGTTTATTGACCCTAAACCAATTAAACCGTAGGAAAGGTATGAAATATTCGTGCTGGACCTAGATAAGCAAGTCATCCTATAGCGAACACAACGTTATCTTTATACACAAAATGATAACTTAAAAATGTTACCAAGATTGCTCCGTTTCACCCTCGCATGAGACATACTGGTATATTGTAATATAATTATACATATGTCATATTTATACTATGCATATAATTCCTGAAAAAATAACAGATGTTAGCTAGTTAGGAATCAGACATAGAAATATCTTGTAAATATCTTTCTAAAATTCAATGCCAAAATAAATTGTATACTTATTTATTAAATATACGCAGAGGGCAGCTTGCGCCGTGCGCAAAACATTTTTTTTGGGCTGCGAAATTAAGTCTAGAATCCAAGAGAGTTAAAAAGTTCCACTGGCTCTAAGAAAAATAGCTTTTTGGTATTCGCGGTAGACATAAAACAAGATTAGGTTGTTTATCCGATATTTAAAAAATCTTGAAGTGTTAGCTTGAGGCGGCAGTAAATGCAGTTGGTCTATGGTTGAATCTTTATCATATGTATAATGGAAGTACGCATTGTTGAGTAGGTTATGGTCTCGATACCTGATAAAAATGGTAGACTATTGGGCATCTAGCCCCTAGTAAGTTTAATAAAAAAGCTACAAACTAAAGAATAGACATTTGTCTAAATGGATGGCGTTACAAAAATAAATCGATAAAATTGATGCTAAAATGTGGCTTTGGGTGTCATTGAAAGTCTGTGTCGTCCACACTCATCAATTTCGCTAAAGATATTGTCAAAATGGTGTTAATATAAAGGCGAGTATGTTTGCATTGTCAACGTTATCTGCAAGCTTATGTCTTGTATAATACGGAATGTCCCTGTGAGTTTGGAGGTTGAATATATAAGAATAATGCTTCTTGCTATGTCATTTAAACATTGACAAGACAGACCGTGTATTTTGTAATTAAAGTTCAAAAATGATATATACCTATAATAGAGCACAGTCAAACCTTGTGGAAAGGCGACAAAATTTTCACACCGATCATACGATCATACCTGTAGCTATGCATTCGAAAAAATACTACATTTAAACACGTATTCTAGAAATAATTACAAAACCTGGAAAATTATTCTCATTCATTCGAAAACAGTAAAATGGAAATGTTTCCAGTTTGGGAGTTCTAAAAAAATATTAATTAAAATCTTTAACCTTCCAGTTTCCTCTGAATTGTGCTAGCCGAGCCATACTGATTTGTTTTGCAATATAGGGGTGGATCCAGACAAACGACCTCGTGAAGGAGAAGGAAATATTTTTGTTTTATGCATTACAATCCTTCAGGATCTGGCATTAGTATATAACGTGACATTGTAAGCATTATGAATAGCCATGTGATAAACCAAAAGCATTTCGGATTGCTAATCTAACAGAACAAGAGAGAACCCCATATGCCTGAGAACTTACGTGAAAGCCAATCATGATAGTTGTGTGTTGTTTCTTTGGAGTGAAACCATAAATCCAAAATGCACTATGTTTCTGGTCAGCCAAAACCAAGAGCGAAACAACGTTCACTGTCAACTGCATATAATAACATTCACTTTTTCATTTTTCTAACATATTATATATATAAAGAATTCTCTTTACATTTTATTTGGTAGCAATGAGATTTTAGAACCAAACATGTTGTATAAAGAGCATTAATTTCAACTGTAGATATATACACGACCACCATCAGTTATTGAAAACGTTCTCGCTCGACAAATAGTCTATGAAGACGAGTTATTCTATAATGACAAAGCGGTCTTCGGGATATTTGGGCAGGGACCTAAGTAAGCGGAAAATAAGAGTTGGTACGCTGAAGCTTGAGGTAATGAACACAAAACTGTTGTATGTAAAACAAAATGACAAACAGAAACGCAGCACGCGAGGTGGCGGTGGAGCGGTGGGCGCCACTGCTCACTTTTCGGGAAAAAGAAGCCCCCGTAAGGAAGCCAACCCAATTTTCGGGTAGCGCTGCCCCCACCCTTTCTTGACCGGCGTACTGCGCCCCTAACGACAAGTATAATAAAAAAGCCACTACTTATATATACTTTTGAGAAATTTGGAATGTGGATGAGGAAGTCCTGCACCTTTTACTGCAAATATTCACGCTTAAGGATCACTCTTCTCATACAATCTCACGCATGAACTGTTGGGAAAGTGAGATTACTAATGAGATCAGGAAGAAATACCCTCATTGAGCCCGACTGTGAAAGGTACGTCATTCACTTTCAAGGCACTAATGTTTGGCTCCTCGCCGGCAGCCGAGGTCGCAGTTGCCACCCTATGGAATGGTTCAAATAAAATAGACGCCACAACTTGGACATAGCTTGTATACAGCTACCGCAGGTGGAGCGTTTTCTATTTTGAAGAGCTCCCTCATTTACAGTTTTTATAAACTGTATCTTTAGAAAGTTCTGCTGGGGTAAAGTAAACACTGTTTTACATTTCAGGGTACAATATATATATATTAACGATATATCACAACTTGATGCACTCCACTGCTAGTGTAAAACTAAATTGGAAAAACTGCGGCCAAAATCAGAAACGGGTATCTAGTGCATGTGTTCGAATTAGAATATAACCGTGTCCTTCAGCGCTGCCTATTTTATTCTTCATAAACTTTGTTGCCTTTGGTTTTTGCTGCCGTTTATCAAGAAATTTATCAGGCATGCCGTCAGGTTCCTATGACTACAGTGAGGTATAAAACTGACGACCGGGACAATACAGCTTCGCTTTAGATAACCGGCAAATGGAATGAATACACTCTATGTTTCCACTTCTAGATTTCGTTATTTTTATATCTATTAAACTATTAGACAATCAGCTTATCGTGTGAAATATTAGCGACCTCCATAACTGCTCCAAAGAAGCTACAACCAAAGATATGCTGGCTTTACATTGGCTAGATGTTTTACTGCTCTGTGGTTTATCAGGTGAGGTTAGGCGTTTGTATTTGTTTAGAAATATCATTGCTAAAATATGTCAATGCAAATATATTTCATTCAGATTGATATTTAGGTAATATATACAAGAAAGGTTTTAAGATATGGCGTAAAACATTGAATAGAACTTAATATCGGGACGTAATAGTGGATATGCCTACCTGCCCAAACACCATCTCAAAGGTTACTTCAGGCAGTCATATTTAGCAACCGACATTATATGAATATCGATGCAAGTGCTCGAGGTAATATTCATTCACTGTGACGGCTAGGGTTCTCAGATATTGCTTGACTTTTGTATAATACGGACGGCGGATTCTAGTTCAGAAATGTTGTCCAAATGTGTCGATATAGTAGAGCATCTTAACAAGGCAGTGAGTTAAATCCCCTGGTTGCATCATTGGTTTGTTGCCGTAGATGGAAAAGTATCAAATTTTCTAGCTACTGCAAATTATGCAGGTATAGCTTTCGTTCACAACCACTTTGATGGTAATTTAGGTTTTATTGGCGACGTTTATAATTCATATAGCTCATAGAAGGGTTAAATTTTGTTCACACGGAATAGAAAACATTGGAACGATAACATTGATGTAACCATTCAGCCTTAAGTAGCGCTCAATCATGACAACTCTGTAGTTATTTTGACAGCGGCCACAAAAGGAACCACAAAAATTTCTGCACGTCAGCGACTGTCACTATTAGGCGTTAAAAGAATGCTCGTGTTACCTGTACCGAAAAACGGTTAATGTGACTTTCCAGGCAGCGGTAATAAATGCATGCTGTGCTGTTCTGGATATACTAAGTCTAAGCCTGCGCCTTAGCCTAGTCCAAGGTCTCCATATGCATAAGCCTATGCATAAGGCTGTGGGCTGTCGCTCACCCAAAAGCGCGCGAACTAAAGCTGTTTTTCCAACGATATAACATCCGGCCCCTAAAGATGTCATTAACCACGCGAAAGGGTGCATTATATGCAGCACCAGTATGATATCTAAGTCACCTGAACTCTTATCAAACTAAAATAATGTTACTAAGCCAATAATATCAGTACAGCGTCTAGTACAACCATTCCATAATCATATTAACAAGCTAGCAAAATGTTAAGCCAGTGCCTGTTCCGAAGCTTCATTTATTGAAATACATTTTAATCAGTATATAATAACACCGTACCCATATTATTGTATCGCCAAATCCAGACCCTCAGGCTCTCGACCACCAGATCTAGACCTTCAGGTAACGGCCAAATCCATAAACCCCGGTTCTTGGATCAGCGAATCTTGATTCGATTCATGTTCTTAAATGACAAACTGTGACTGCCCGCATGTTCCATGTCAGGTCGAACTAAGCAAAATTTTCTGAAAATAGCTGACTAGATTTCATGGTGCAAAAACATGGTTGGGATATAGCAAATTTGGTGGTCCGAGAACATAGTATCGTCAAAGTTGGTGGTTCACTTATATGCAGGTGGTTTAGGTCACGTTTATTGCCGACAATATCGGGCATAAAACTCGGGGTAAGAATGAAAACCACCGCTATGTACAGCGACCGAAGAGAAGAAAAATCTGAAGAGTATGACACTCTTCGGTGTTCTCGAATATCATCAGCTTTTGGCATTAATATATGCCGAGGATAACCCAAAATTAAACATATTCATACGCGTAAATGTACTTCCATGAAACAGCAGTCTTGCATATTTATCTCGTTCTGCTAACAGATGTGCGTTGATGGATCTCAAATTTTGAAACTGAGAGTATATCACTACACCTAGTAGCTAAATGAATGTTCATTGGCCAAAGTTACAATCAGTAACCTAAATATAACATATTTTTGTAATTTACAATTAGCAGACCGTCAGCCGTACACGTAAAATTTTTATGATTTGAGCGAAAAAACGCACCACGTGCCTCAGAAAACAAGATTATCGCTGTTGACCACCTTATATAATACTTTTTTGGCACCAATCACATTTACATTTAGGGACAACTATTGGAACAGCTGATCGATTCAAACGAGCAAATGAAGATGAAAGTATTAGGTAACCCATTGTTTGTATATCACGGTTTAAAATTTCAAATATTCGCTGCAGTTAAAAATGTATTTTTGGAACGACTGATCGGTCAGACGTGCAAATGAAAATTAAAGTATTACGTTAACTCATTACTTGTGTATCAGGTTTTAGAATGAGAAATATACGCTGCAGTTTGAAAACGTATTTTTGGAACAAATGATCGAGTGAAATGATCAAGTAACCTGTACCATAAATGAGGATCTATATATTTCGAACATTTTCCATAAAATGGACAATGAAGTTCGATTCGCAGTACATACAATATATATGTTTGAAATATAACTGACACTGAACAGAAGATTGATATATAGGTGTGGTTTGACCGACCTAACTTATTCGATCCTACCAGCAGTCAACACAAAATCACTTGATCTGAACTGCCCAGACTTTTTATTAAACTTACTATTAAAGCAGACCTCGCTTGAAATTGTTTAAGTGGAAACCCATGTGTAATAAAGAGGTGTACTAACATTTATACGCAGAATTGCATATATGATAACGTAACGAAAACTAGTAAAGTTTATGCTGTGAGGATTAGATAGAAGGTTTCAATTCAAAAATGTGAAAACATTATTTCATAGTTTCAACGTTACATAAGCCGATACCACGCTATTAAAGCATGATAGATTCCGATTTGCAGTGCGATTGTATTTTACGACACCGACATACGTAACCAATAGCCACTATGTAATAAATGAATTAGTCGAACTTGGCATAACCCGACCCGCGATCATACTAGTCAAGCCGGCAAGACCCGAGCCACATTACGCCAGACCCCGCTACAGTATTTAGAAAATTGAACGCTAACGAGTATATAGGCTCAAAATATAGATATGGTTTTTATAGGGCAGTATACTCCTAGCGCTGTATCTAATAAAGCATGTGTTGTTTCGTTTCGTGATATGTGTTCATGTGCACGCCAGTTTTTTACTTTTGGTTCCTACTAAAACCGGTATGGCTCGCAAATCCCAAGCACTTGTGACTACGAGTTACGTATGATACCACTGCGACGGAAAACATGCCTTCCTAACAACCGTCCGTAGTTAGTAGTAGCTGAGCTTTGCATAATTCGATTAAGATCACACCAATAGTACAAATAGTTGATGTTGTACTTATAATCGTAGCTCAGCAGCTGTCAGGTGGAGGTTAGATCGGTTTTGCCGATGACTCGAAATGTTAACACCGATGCATTTTGCCATTCTTTTATATAGATTTTAATTTCTAATTCCACACTAAAATATCAGTTGCAACATGTATACCAGACGTTGTTTTAATTTATGCGCCCTTCACACTGAAGTGCGTGCACGAACTGCACATAGTAGATACCTGCGCGCAACGATTTCACGCAAAATAAAGACAACGGTTTTCCATTGCCCGCAAAATGAAGACAACTGTTTTCCATAGTCCGCAAAATAATAATAACACTCCTCTAATACCACATGTCGAGTGAAATATTGATGATTACGACAATGACGCTGGAGAACTTGTAGAGTCTATATTTGATCTTTGCGTGCAATGGTTGATACCATACCTACAACGCTATATTTGTTGGCGTTAATCGCTTTTACGATAGTACACTGTCTTGACAAAAGAACAACTCTGGTGTAGGAACCTAGTGGACTCACGCATTGAAAGGCCGCATAAATATATTAAATTAAATGTAAAGTGACATCCACGAAATTTCTTAAAACAAAGTTAAGGTTATGCTAGATTCACAAAGAAATGAGTGCAACTACACACGTGTAAATATGGTTACGTCCAATGCACGCTATTTTCCACATCAGCAGCTACCAATGCATATGCACTGCAAATTCTGTCGCGACTACTATACGCTTACTGTAGTCGCGACCAGTGCACGCTTGCTGTAAGCATGATCGTGACAAATGCCTGCTTGCTGTGAGTATGGTCGGTATCAATATATGCTCATGGTAAATATGGTTATGTTGCAGATATCAACCATTGCACGCATGACGAAAGGTATAAATACGACCGCTACCATTTCACTAGTGGCATAGTCATAGTCATCAATATTTCACTTGACATGTGGTAACAGAAGTGTGTTATTAGCATTTTTCGGGCAATAGAAAACCGTTGTCTTCATTTTGCGCGAAGTCGTTGCGCGTACGTATCTACGGTAAGAGGTTCGTGCATGCACTTCCGTGTGAAACATGCATTATTTTAAGTGAATGTGGCGCTGATATAGTGCGTGCATGTCACTATCCGTTTTACTGGATGTGCTTGTTTTAGTGAACAGAATGTTACGAATCACATTCGGATTTGACATTGATATAAATACATGTGTATCACATATACGAAATTGTCCCTAACGTGCAATGTGCAATTTCAATATCATAGGATATCTGTGATTCTTTCTAGTATTATTATAGGCATAAAACTAGCGCAACAGCTGTCCATGCGTTAAACTAAGATCCTCCAATCAATATAATACTTTGCTGCAACTTCTTCTTTGTCTTGAGCGTTTGTACCACTTGATTGCGGGGTCCGCTTGTTTGCAAAGGCCTCTCCATTTGATCCGGTTTAGGGCATTGTTTGGGGTTGCACCAACAATCCTCATGTCTTAGTTCAGTCGATCCATCCATCTTTTCTTCGTTCTTCCACGAGGCAGACGTCCTGGTGGGTCTAGTATGAACGATGTTTTTGCTACTGAACCTTCTTTCCAGGCGAATGACGTGTCCGTACCACCGCAGTCTCGATTCTTCCATTTCCTTACTATAGATGTTATTACCATGCGTCTGCGAACATCGTCATTCCTGACATGATCCAATTTTGTTATTCCCAAGAATCGTCGCAGCATACGCATTTCCATGGCATGAAGGTCTTGGTCAGCTCTTGCTGTTGTTGGCCAGCATTCCGATCCGTATAGAACAACGGGTCTTATGACGGATTTATAGACTTTCGCCTTCAGGCGCTGTGGCATGCGGCGGTCACATAAAACACTGGTTACATGCCGCCATTTAGCCCAGGCAGCTGTAATCCTCACACGAACCTCAGGAGTGAGGTCACCATCATTGGTGATAAGAGATCCGAGGTACATAAAGTTTTGTGTCTTCGTCAGGTCGGTATCGTTGATTGTGCTGGTGCCGTCAATTTGGGGGCCACCTTCCATGCACTCTGTTTTCTTGATGTTGAGTCTCAATCTATCATTCGCTAGCCGATCTTTCCAGCATTGCGTGTTTTCCTGAAGCTGGAACCGATCCTTATCCGCCAGTAAGACATCATCGGCGTATAGTAACATCCATGGCACTGCTTTTTGGATGTCAGCAGTCACAGTATCCAAGCACAGGATGAACAGCAGTGGCCATAGGGCCGAACCTTGGTGGACACCGACTTTGATATTAAACGGCTCAGACACACCTGCTGGACATCGCACTGTGCCGTTGACGCCCCTGTATAAGAGCTTCACCCAGTCGACATGGCCTTCAGTGACGTGATGTTTCGCAATGCCTGCTAGATCAAACTGTGAGGAACTCTATCAAAAGCTTTTTCGAGATCCAGGAATGTTATGTGCACCGGGTGATTCTTCTCGCGGTGTTTTTCTACTAGTAAACGGACATTATGAATAACGTCGATTGTCCCATATCACTTGACAAAGCCGCACTGGCTTGACTTAATTTTCACAATTTCGCGCGAAGACGGCTGTCTATAATGTGCTCGAAAATCTTCAACGTGTGACACAGAAGTTTTATAGGTCTATAGTTGGAACACTCTAACACGTCGCCTTTGCCTTTTTACACGGGTATAGTTACACTATTTGACCAAACCGTGGGATCTTCTCCTTCCTCCACCATGCGGTTAAATGGCATGGCGAGTGTCGCAGGGCCACAACGGTCGGATATTTGCTGCAACTATACTTTTAAAACTATAAGTATCTTGCATGCAATTGTAAAACGGAGCGAATAATATTAGATATAATTTTGTGTAACCACCTGTAAGATGCCGTGTTAGATGTATGTACAACCCTAAAATATATGGATTACTAAACCCATTCCTACATACCAAACCATCGTATTCAGAATACTGAAAAACTTATACAATTCTTGGTACCCTGCACGCAGTACAAAACCAAACTACTGAAGACATCCTCTATTCTGGAAATGGGGTTCACTGACCCTAAACCCACTATGAAAATGAAATATACTTGTTGATCTAAAGATAACCGAACCACTGTATTTAGCATGCCGAAAAATGTATATAGGCCATATCTAATGGGTAATAGTGGTACGCAACACATAGCAGAACTGTTCAAGACAGACTATATTCTGGAAATCGGGTTCATTGACGCTAAATATATTAAAACCTATGAAAAGACATGAAATATACGTGCTTTGTTCAATGTTCATAAATACGTCCACGAATATATTCAACGTTCAGGGAAAACCTATACATATAAATAAACCGTTTTGATACCCCGCTTGCAATACGTAACCAAATAAATGAAAACACACTACATTTTTGAAATTGGGTTCGTCAAACGTAAAATCCCTGAAACCTCATGGGAATATAACCAAACTAACAAAATCGTCGTATCTAGTCTGCTTAATAACCTAACAGGTACTCATTGAATTAAAAAAACAATATTTCTGGTAACAGGTCGACGAACCATGTTCGTGCAAACAGCGGCGAGGGATCACAAAAAATTCGTTGGTTGGGTTGTAGATCGGTGTGAGCTGGTTCTGCTTGATGAAGCCTGTGTCGCGAGACATGGGTTGCGAAACACGACTATCCGTATGGCCAGATTTGACAAAGAATCCTGCAAAACCAGCTTTCCCATTTTGAGACGGAATATGGGGTCAGAGAAGTTCCCGTTCAACTAAGGCACATTGTAATGAGTTTTACTATGAAACAAATAAACTTTAAAATGAATCTATCCGAAGTTTATGAATTACAGCAACAAACTAAAAAAGGAATTTTCAGGATTTCCCCTAGTGTTCTCAGTGGAAACTTCGCTCCCTTAGTTTCAACAATTTTTTATTCCAGAGACAGTACTTAACTCTAAAGTGTAATCTTAACCAATGCACTGAAAAGTAAAGCACTTCAAGTATTTTTGAAACAAATTAAACTTGCCTGGGTATAAAACACAGTGACAATATCCAGCAAACCCTCGCATTTGTCATTAATGAACGATCATTAGATATAACTCAAATGTTATCCGTGACAAAGCATTCAACAATACTTTTGTTATTCTCAAATTACATGATAAAGAAACTAAAGTTATGAATAGATTAAATGTTGCCGCTAATTTGTTTGCATTCATGTCTACAATAAATATCTGTATACTTTTGACAAGATTCAATCCATGATCATCAATCATTCACGTAGAAAAACATGAATATATAAAATTTTTTACACAATTTCCGTGTATAAAACCGTTAACAGAGAAGTAAGCGTTCTGGCTGGTGAAGACAACCTGCGCATAAAAATGGCCATAATACGAATTGTGGTAATGCTTTAAAGCCAGTACTATCTAGATCCATGGACTTTTGAAATTTATGTAGCATATACAGTAACAATGTATAAAATTATCCTACAGATTTGCAAATGTCAATAAAAATCCCAAGAAAGGATATTGATATACAGAACTATTTTTCGTTCAAATGCTGCGCATTTGTAGTGCGAACCCTATTAGTATCGGCCCCATAATCGTGGACAGACTACGCAGCATAGGATTTATTTGCGTGACGGCGGTTGGCATTTCGTCACTTTATGACAATTTATGTTCAATTTTTATTTGGGAAAAGTTTTTTTCCATCCGCTCAAATATATCCTAATTTAGCATTTGTGTAGCCGTAAGCTGTGATTTGTTGCTAGAAGCGTATTCATTCGATAGTTTTTGGGACATAACTTGGCGTTTTTAATGTCAGCGACATCCATACTATGTCAGTTCAGGTAGTTCTGCATTATGAAAATGATAATACAAATATATGCTGTCCAAATTGGATCAATACCTGCTCCATATTTTATGTCGTTGTATGAGTACTAAGAGATTCAATGCAAATAAGTTTTCATGTATGAGAACATATTTTTAGCTGTCAAAAATAAACCTATGATGTAGACCCAATGTGTTTAACTGTTACGCGAAAGTTCACTTGTCCTAACACTTTTTATATGGGGATTCGGATGAATTTTTGATGCATTATTTCTTAGAAATCCTATCTCTAAACATTCGCTACCAGACTAATCTGGATAGTATATAATGTGATCTTGAAAGAGCGCTGGAACCACGAAAGTACCTTAAGACGCTAGAAGATGTTGTTGCTGAACCTGGAAGTTCAGACATCAAGCGTACACTAGACCACAAACGTCGTGTTATTCTACATAAGCTTCTTTAAACCTACATTTTTATATAATCGTTCTGCACTGCTCCATAAAGGTGGAGGTGAATTTTAAAATAAATTTGTTAGTTATTTTGCTTTTCTGTTTCAGTCCATTCATTTCTACCGAAGCAGCAATGAGCACAGTTTCGAACATACTTCGCCATATGTTTGGCGCTGGCTTCGATCTAAATCCTGGTAAACGGAAATATTTTAATGGCGATTTGAACTTTCCTTTGCTCGACGACGTCACTCGGGCAGTAATTCCGTTTTCTATTAATGGCGGCTACAATACAGGCCCGGGTAATATTCAATTTAAATATGGAAATTTGCTGTCACCAACAAATGATCTTCGCCTCTCCCAAAAAGACATAATGAGTGTTGTCGGTGAACAGATGCGCCACAACAGTAACCGGGTGAATGATGAACCAATATCAATAATTCAAAATTTTGTACAGGACCCTGATCGGCAGCTAAGCAGAGTTACCAGACCGTCACTAACAAGTCCTCCAGATAGTTTCATACAAGACTTCGCAAAATTTCGCAAGCTTAAACAGCCCGGTTTTAATCCAACGCAACTGGCTGCACTTGGATCGCCGGCTGACATTGCAAAAGTGTTAGCGTCACTTCGATCAAGTACAAGTGGGAATAAAAATAAGATGATAACGACAAGAAAACAAGCTATTCGGCTTGCCGACCAGCCCGTGATGATTCTTGGACAGCCAGCATCAATAGTATTTATGAAAGCTTCGACTCGTGCCTCAACAACGCTACCGCCTCAGCCCACAACTACGCCATTACTGACCTCAACGAGAGCGATCAGGTTACGTCCTGAAACCAAGTTTCACGATTTGCCATCACCAATAAGTCACCCTGATCTGGTACGGTTTCGGCCAAACCATCACATCATGAATTCGCGAACAAATTCGTGGCACGGCTTCCTGCGATCATATGGACGACGAAGCTATCCGAGCACAAAAAATGATTTTAATGGACCATATCAGCCCTATAAAAAATATATGCCTATTGCCTTTAGAAGAATGCCTTATCGCCAGTATGGTCGGTATAGCCGTTCTTAAACAAAAAACAAAAACTTCTCGCGTCAGTTTTTTATATCTGAGACTATTTACTAAACTGTATAATTTTTTAAAGTTGTGACTTAGGTTTCAAACTTCTTCACTCATTGCATAATCAGCTGTTAAAGTTTAATTTTATGAAGAACAATATAATTTTTTATCCATATATGCGAGCTGATATAGTTATACAAATCCAATGGATTAGTTATGTATGAACAAGACGGGCTTGTCCGTGTAAAATTGACAATATTCAACTTGGGGAGAGCCTATGAAAACTGAATAAAAAGATACAATATTGAATACTTTACAAAATTGGTTATAACCGGTATACGAATATGCATGAATAGTATCCAAATATACGATAAGACGAATAACAAATAAGCTCAATACTATTGTATAATTATCGATTTGAGTTTCTTCAACACTGCACCATACACAAACTTATTCGGATGTGAAACGGTTAAAGGCTCCTATAAACATTATTTAGTTACCATAAATTGAATCTGTAAAACAATTTGCGTTGTTCGGTACAGGGTCCGAAATGTTTGGATTTCGCACACAAGGAACCTATGCAAAATATTGAAATTATTAATAGCAGGTGCATGCGCTACAAAGACGCAGAGACAAATGTGACTCCATTGATTACGTCTCAGACTGACTAACCTTTGAGCCACATTTTGACTTTATGTGAGCCATTAAGTTTTTGATTCAGGAATTTTGTCAAGATTTCACTCAGTAAAAGTCATGCGTCACATAATCTGTCTCAAGATTGGTGGTTTTTATAGTGTCCCATGAATTGTTCATCACATATTCCCAAAAAGCTGGAAAGTTACAGAAAATACGGATTTCTTTTGCACCAAAACAACAGTTACATAAAAAGAATAATGCATGATATTTGCAGCAAAGATATGTATATATATAGTCCCTTTTAGCTGTATCAAAGCTAATGGTGCGTCGCCGAAGCTTCAAAACATTCATTCCTTTTTCAATAAAATCTAGTGGCGTTTAATTGCATCTTTTATTATATGGCTATGTCGAACTCCGGTACTCCGACCTAGCAGTTACAGGGATAAACGATCGTTCACAAACTCCGAATAATGTGTATTATGATTATGGACATGACGCGATATAAAAATTGTCTGCCAGCTCCGCTTCAGTATATTGTCTTCGAAACATTTTTCATAATTGTACCGTCTATAATTCCGGAGCGAGTTGACGCATGTGGTAAAGTTTAGTTAGCGTTAGCAGTGGTCTCCTTCTCCCTCGTTGCCAAACAAAACGTCGAACAACCCATTTTTAGGCCCAAATTTCTTAGACCCCACTGTCGTGCTTTACTTTTTCTGGTATACAGCGAATGTTCTAAAATTAATGCATTTATCGACTAGAATTCACACAAAGTTTTATTTTACCCTTTTGACTTCAGCTTAACAAACCAAGTGATTTCCACCATGTGTGATCTTTTTGTTCCCGAAGAAATATATATACAAACAAAAATTGGCATCGGTTACTGTAAAAACAAAAATTCATTCGCGTGTTATTAAAAACTACTTTCGTTAGCATGACTCCTACATCTATATTTTTGAGCATTTTGCTACACTTTGTTCTGTATTAAGCACATAAACTAACAATAAACGGCTATCATATCTACAGCCTACCTTACATTGCCAGGTCAAGCGCCCATTCTTCCAGGGTAATATTGAGTTATGAATCTATTAGTTAGTCAACGATGTCCAAGCAAGAGCACAATTGCCCGTGTTCTGCAACCATGTGACCCATGACACCTTATATACAGCTACGACGGGGTAAACTCCAAAATTATGACACCTGGCTGCTCTGATTAAACTAAACGTGTCCATTTCTCCGTGCACAAACCTCTGTAAGAAGCCCAAAGTATCATGTACCAATGGTTAAAAGTAGCACGTGTGCGTTAGAATTAAACAAACTTCACTTTAGTTGTTTCTATTTGAAGAAGCTATACTTTACTTACGAAATATTTATCAGAACAGCTATGATGAATTCCTACACACGCTTTAAATATTTAGCAGCGAAAAATTTACTCAAACACGCAATAAATGAACAACTCATTCACGTGCTTTACAATACAGGCGAAATCTATTTCACAAAACTAAACAAATCATAGCATGTAATCAAAGGTATAAAGAAAAATCGATAATATATATTTAATATACTTTTTCATGTATATACCCTATATATTTGCTCGACATCGTAGCATTAATGCAACCCCAAAACTAATCAGGACGACCACGTTCTATAAGAAATCATATTTAAAATACATCTACATGGTAACGTTGAAATTTACACAGATAGCTAAATCGATGCGCCAATGAGACCGTTGAGTTTTGGAACATCGCTTTAACACCTAACCAGTTCATCCAATCCATAAATAATAATCACTTCTTGTTCATCGAGTGTCCAGTAAGCGCTTAATATGTGTGAAGCATTTACTGCTGAACGTTAAACCGTGTTGGTTATCTATAATAAGACACAGCAACACAAACAAATTACACCGAATTTGGACAGAGGAGTGCTTTCGCAAAAATTTGGAGATTATAGTTAACTGTGAGCATACGAACAACAAGCAATACTATAATTCACCAAGTCCTAAATTACGATAAAATTTACAACGATTTTAGAACAAGGTGTTTTGGAAACTTTATTGATTAGCATAGGTAGTATTAGGATAATATATATGAATGCTATGTGCACGCAGCGTACAGGAATAAGTATAAAATTTTTAACCAAATACCGCCAAACTTTCAGGAGAAGCAGTAGGTAGTAGCAACTGAAACGGCGGTTTGTTACCGTATACCAAGTTCTTGATTGGTTATTACCTGGTGAATGGGATTTACGTTACTACAGGGGGTAACTCTATGCGACGTTAATCACTGCTAAAATTTCAACAAATTACAATTTCTTATATCATGGACGATAACAGCAAAGACAATTGTTTGTTCGAAAAGAAAAATGGTGATGACGTCCCACTTAATGTGTCACAGTAATAGGTGGACTAAAATTGAAGAACCCTTTCATACGCGCGGTATTGTGCGTTTTGCGTCACGCTAGAGTGAGTCGAAACTGAAAGCTTGTTCCGAGCTCGGTGTACCAGGCACTAACCCCTTACTAGCATGATAAGGAATCTTCGCAGAGAACAAAACATGACAAAACCTTCATTACTGCCAATGGGTAATATCGCAACGATTACTCGATACTCAATATTTTTGTTAGCAGTGCAATATGCTGTTTGTATTGCATTTATCGCCACCTTGTATCTTTTAAAACTTTTCATCCCGGCTTCGGGCTTTTTGATATTCGGTGGCCCGGCCCGAAATTTTCATATCAGGTATGAAAAAATGAAACAGGCCGTGCCCGTTTCAGGTGGGGCTTCGGGCCTAACTTCAAACCTCTGTTACCTGGTTACTGCATCAACGAAATGTTTGTTTATGTCAATGGCTATGGCTCAGCAGGAGATCCATATTTTTTTACCACTGAACGCGTATGACCATGTTAAAATCATTTATCTCTATGTCTACACATTTTCCAAGTGGTGTTAAAAATCTACTTTTAGGTAAAAATCAAGTCGAACTTTGGCTTTTTGGTCTATAACATGGTGACCACTAGTGATACGATAAAATATAGGATAAGTGTAGTACCCGCAGGCCAGGGAGTAACCGAATTCCGGTTCCGGCGAAAATCATGTTCTGGTTGGGATTCCGGCAAAGGGCAAAAACCCTACCGGAACCGGAATTCCGGTTTAGGAATTTTGTTTGAAATTTTCCACATTTTTCGGTTCATCTGTTATCCAAACATATGTAATATATATTATACAATGATCAAGCTCCAATACAACTAAGCAAAAGAAAAGATTAACTAAGCAATTTGCCGCGTGAAACGAAAGCAGGGAACATTATTACAGTAGGAATTTTCATAACCTGCAGGAGTTTGTTAACAAATCAAAGCCAGGTCGATGCTTGTAGCAGCTATTTTACAAATTCATAAGTCCGCGGGGTACGTTCGAATTAAACCGGTCCAACTCGGTAACAGAGTATGGCTTACGCAGAAGTACTTCGGGTATGCTTGGCTAAAATAAATTAAGTCAAGAACCAGCCAGTGCGCTTGTAAACTTGGTAAATCAGTTTAAATTGAAGTAAACTAACGTTATATATCTGCAACGCAGCCAGAAACTGCTTTCTTGGCAATGAACTGTATTTACTGAAACTGTGCGAGCAGCATCACAGTTTGTCTTATTTATAGCATTTTGATTAGAAAGTTATCATCATTATCATCTAACTGACGGGCACTGTCTGTCCTACGCTATGCTAAACAGTGTCTCTGACCACTGATCAGAAAATGACCGTCTATCTATTATTTTCTCTTAGAATCATATAAACTAATAATTTCAAGTTTCCTGTAGAACAACATGTAACAGACGTATGTGTAGTAAAGGGAGGCGACTGGAGACAGAGCGAAAGTGTGTATTCTACCCTCCAAGCTTTGTAGACACATTCAATTTGACGCAGTATACGCAATTGTGTATAGTGGAAGGCATTTTTTTGCTCTGTGTGTGCAAAAACCGACATAATGATCGATAAATAAACATTATTAGCTTCCTCAGTCTCTTTAAAGTTTCAGAAAGGCAATAATGCCATCACAATACATTAAGTTTAATGTAAAAGTTATTTTTAATGCATTTCTTCTTTCATCTGTTTTACTATATATAAATTTCGAAGACCAGGTTCCGGTTCCGGTTTAAATGGACGGTTCCGGTTATTCCCTGGCGCAGGCATATCATCAAACCTATAATTTCTTTGACAAATATATAATAGAGTTATACTAATTCTGTGTCAAAACGCGTTAGTAGGTTCGCCGGTGTCACTAAAACTTGCGACTACTGGCTATATTTGATTCAAAGTTTGAGCATATGTACCTTTATGCTGTTTACTACATAATAAATAATTTTTCCATCTTCAAAACTGAGGAATAGAAGGAAGAATAAAATAAATGCATAATTTGGACCTAAATTAGCGTATATTCTTCTGTTACCATTGCATTGGTTTAAATTGTGCTTTAGTTTAAATTGGTAATTAAATTTAATTTAAATTGGTTTAAATTTACTTCAGTGCGCATAAAAAATTTTGGCTCTTCGCCTTTGATACTTTTTAAAAGAATAAGCAATTTAAGACAAGACATGGCGGCGTCACGACATTCTTGTAGGCGACTTAGGACAGGTGATACGTCTAGTGATGCTAGAGCCAGAAAAGATCTATCTACCGATTTAAGCCTTGATACCAAATTTTGTCAGGTTTGCCACAAATGAAAATGACGGACTGATCTCTGCGTGGTCGAGCCTTCTGAGACTTTTAAAACGTAAGAAAATTACTTAAACAGATTTAACAGAGGCTATGGTGAGGTTATTTATTAGCTTTTTTAGCGATTTACTTTGAGAAATACTGAATTTAAACAATTTTTATATGAGTCGTGGGCGACCCCCATTTCGTGCCTCTGGCAAAACTTGCAGCCACTTGAATCCGAACCAGCTCCAGTCATGAATCCAGGCAAATTTTTGAGTGAGAGGTCAGATATAAATACAGAATTTTTCAAAAATCTACAATTTTTTTACTGGATTCATATTTTCACCGGGTTTTCTTCAAATTTTTACTAAAATTTCTCGTTTTTAGCCTTTTTAAGCTAAACTCCTTGTTTTTCCTGATCATTTTTCATTTCCCCGGATTTTCCAGGTTTTTTCCGATGTACAGATACTGTTAGTAGCACACGGTGACTTGACTATCAGATGTCAGCAAGTCACAGTTGTCGGAAATCTATGTAGAAATTTGCATCGCGACCACCGAAAAAACAATACTTCAGTTGTACTGCAGTTACAGACTTTTTAAGCGAGTAACCGGCGCTCCTCAGGGCCCTATTTTGAACTCAAACTTGAACTTCTTGTGTACTCTCTGAGATTACTAATTCGAGAAATGAGTATGGCCGATGGATAATTCCACTTTGAAAAAGCTATGATTGACTGCAATGATAACCAATACGGTTAAGATAATATAGTTGATAAAATTGTTATAAAACAAACAACTTCAGTTCATGGTTTAACACACAGTGGGGCTAAGTGTATATTATAATCAGCTATGAATGATTAAGTAATCAAACAAGGATTGTCGCGGCACAAAAAACCGTTAAGAAGCGTGAAATCACTACATTATGCAAGAATTGTTTCGCCAAAATGCCACCAGTCTTCTAGAGCTAATGTTATCAAAATTTTCTAAGTGTTTTTAGAATAAAAGCTATGTTGCCAAAGATACAAACTTGTTAATAATATCAAAAACCACAGTCTAGTCTAAAATGTAGTCTCTGCAGTTGAGCAAACACTGTCTGTAAAACTGTGGTTATTTAGTAGCATCGTCCGGGAAAACTACCGCAAAAAAACTTCGGTCAACTAACGGGAAAGTTAACGCGACTATCGTAAAATACGGGCAAAAATTTAACACGATAGCTAATGCTTTGATGACACATTTTGAACAATCACTAGCAATATAGCGATGGTATTGCGCTTTTTACTGAATTGATTTTGGTTTGTGCCAAATACGACAACTTTATATGAACAAAATTAACTATTATTTAAGAGATACCCAAAACGAAGAGTTAATCCCAGAATACGAAAAAAGACAAAACTTTGCAAAAATAATCAACAATAATAATTATCATTAAAGCGCAGCTCAAAAATATTACATAGATTAGTAACTATTTGTACAACTTAACAAATTTATAAGTATATCCACTACAAGTAATAGTTGTAGCATAGGCAGCAGTGCGTTCAAAGATTTGTACGCACGGTTTGTGACGAGTTCAAACGAGTGCGACAGCACAAGTTTGAACGAGTTACCGTGCGTACAAATCTCTGAACGCACTGTTACCTATGCTACAAATAACTTGTGATATAGCTAACCGTGCATTCAGACATTTGTATGCACGGCTTTCACTATATAACTATATTACAAAATATGTTAATCAAATTATGTATAATCGCAACAAAAGCAAAGTATAAATAATGTCTACCAGCACATTTCATATTACGGCTACTATAACATACAGATCGTACCTATTGGTTCCTCTTGCTACACGCCATAACGAGGATTAGTGCTCCCACATTTGAGCAACACAAGGAAGGATGTGTTGTTTACATTTTTGTTTTGAAGTACATAAATTAGAATCCTCAGCCGTTGTGGGAAAACCTCAATTTTTAAGCTATCCTGACACATTTTGCACCTCAAATATTACAGTTGCTGTTATTCACAAATATTTTGCAATATTACGTTTGCAGCGCTTATAGTTGCTGTTATTAGCAAATACTTTGCAATATTACGTTTGTAGCGCTTATAGCTGCTGTTATTAGCAAAAACTTTGCAATATTACGTTTGTAGCGCTTATAGCTGCTGTTATTAGCAAAAACTTTGCAATATTACGTTTGCAGCGCTTATAGTTGCTGTTATTAGCAAATACTTTGCAATATTACGTTTGCAGCGCTTATAGTTGCTGTTATTAGCAAATACTTTGCAATGTTACGTTTGTAGCGCTTATAGCTGCTGTTATTAGCAAAAACTTTGCAATATTACGTTTGTAGCGCTTATAGCTGCTGTTATTAGCAAAAACTTTGCAATATTACGTTTGCAGCGTTTATAGTTGCTGTTGTTAGCAAATACTTTGCAATATTACGTTTGCAGCGCTTATAGTTGCTGTTATTAGCAAAAGCTTTGCAATATTACGTTTGCAGCGCTTATAGTTGCTGTTATTAGCAAAAACTTTGCAATATTACGTTTGCAGCGCTTATAGTTTTTGATATTAGCAAATAATTTGCAATATCGAACCATTCGGCTTGGCTCATAAATTAATATGTTGCGTCTACGTGTTGAACTAGAGATAAGTAAAAACTACTCTCTTAAAATTTGTATTACGTCACAATCTTACATATATTGTACGACACTGTTCTGTTACAATATGCCGAAAAAATCACACAAATATATAAATTTGTATGGCGAATAAAACATACATTAAATGCATGACCATTAACACATTGTTTGTATGAAATTGCATGTAAAATGTATGATTTACAACACATAAATTTGTATGAAATTACATACGTCATATGTATGATTAATAAGACTTTATTTGTATGAAATTAATTACAATAAATGTATGATGATTTTCACATAAGTTTGTATGAAATTACATACATCATATGTATGATTAATAAGACTTTATTTGTATGAAATTAATTACAATAAATGTATGATGATTTTCACATAAGTTTGTATGAAATTACATACATCATATGTATGATTATTAAGACTTTATTTGTATGAAATTACTATTAAATATGTGTGGAAATGTATTCAGTATTGCGTGCAATCACAACCAGTGTAGGTGCTGTTAACTACACAGGATATTATCCAGAATTTAACATTGTAGTCCTAGAGATCAAGGGGTCACTATAGATGGGAACAGTTACAAATGTATGAACTGTCGCACTTAAAATGTGTATGTAAATCAGACCACACAAATAATGTACGACACTGTACACATATATGTATGACATATAATACTAATTTTTAAGAGTGTACGCAAAGCCTGTCAAGCTACAAGAAAATATAAACTGTTGTTGCGTCAGAGCTACAGAGTTTTAAGTTTCAAGCCGCGGTAATGTAATTTGCTAAAAAGAAATTTAAGAGACCTGGTCATCTACCATTTATTAACAAGGTGTCCAGGAAAATACAAATGTGCAAATTTATAGGCACACAATATGTTCATCTGAAATTACTATTCCTAGTTTATCTAGTTCAGTTTAGATTTGCCATGTTAACAGGCAGAGTGCAAGGTCCCCTTTGGCAAAATAGGTCTTTCCAGCTTCGTTGCCATAACTTAAATATTACTACTACTTATTAACGTATTATTTTAAGGGAGATAAAACTATGTCACCATCGTAATGGGCAAAAAAAATCCTCGTTATCCGGATACGATTTCATATCTGGATATTATCTGCGGCGTCGGGATATCCGGATATCTTGACATTGCATCCGGTGTGCAGTTGCAAAATTTCATTGGTTGAGAAGCGACAAACAATTGATTTGAGGATGCCGAGAATGCACTGCTTAGATCTACCTTTTCCTATGACGTTTTGACAAAATATTTTGTTGGTGGGTGTACATATTGTGGGTTTTAGTGAATTTTAGAGTATATAGTTGCCTTAGGCCAACGACACTAAGGAACATCAGGTAACAGTCCTAGCTTAGTTGGAACCCCCAAATACTCCCATTGTCAAAACTATTTTCGTTCTCTTCTCGTGTTTTCACCGTGAACCAATTTATGATACGGCATTATTACTGAAGTCAAAATGTATTTTCATGAGAATGTTAACTCATAAATTATAGCCCATGTGATTGATTTCATCAAGGATATTGATGAAGTGCGAAGTGAATGAAAATTTTGTTTTGAAAATTTGATACACCATCGTTTAGTGAATTTACTACGTGCACCAATTTATCGTGCAAATTTTACGTGTTTTATTTTGTAATATTATAATGGCTCAGCCTGTGTAGCTAATTCAGTTGAAGCGTGGCACTGGCTACTTAATAGAATATTTTATTTAAGTATTAGCCCAAAAGAAGCCTGGAATTTATTACCTAAAATGTCGTTCGTTCAAAGACGACTTCATTGCCCACAAAAAATTTTCCACAAGTGGTAACCCGGGGTTTCTTTTTTCTTTTCTTTCATTATTCTCAAGCCATATACCGAAAAATTCAAAATCTAGGTTTTACCTTGGCGGACAAAAGCGAGGAAACTTTTAGGCATGGTACATGGCAACTAATAGCCTTGGGATACTCTCAGCATAAATTGCGTTATTTCAACTCGCTATTGCGTTTGCACCTCATTGCTAATAACTACTTTTAACCAACACGGTGTGGGAGGTAGCCGTTACACAGCTGGGATTGATTTGGACTGAAATATCATACAAACAACTCTGTCGAGGGATGGCATTCTCGGATTAAAAGATCTTTTCTATACCCCACATGTCGTTCTATCGTTTCGTCCTTATAATAACTGCTCGAAGACTCAAATCGCACACTAAGTGACATACGGCTTCATATTCACTATGAAAGTATTCCTCGCCGTAAACCGGAGTACGAACGAATCGACCGGCGCTTTCGAATCCTCTATAACGAATTCCGTTGCCGCACCGAAATTGATTATTTCGACGGATTCATTCATACGCTGCCATTACCGAATTTCTAATTTGGTAAGTTCAAGGAGTTACATTTAGTTTAAATTGCTGCATTTGTCTTTAAATTTAAATGTGTACAATGTGAGACTGTGCACGTCTAGACTACGTGTTTGAACCCTTATAATAGAATTACTGCAATATGCTAACAAACATTATATATCAAAATATTTTCTTTTCACAAACAAATGTTTCTACAATCAGTCCGTATAAAATCTTTGTAACCACAAACAGCCCCATATCAAAACATGTAACCTACAATACATGCCACTCTCATTTGTTTACATTTTGCAAGGGTCTGTTAGCGTAAACAAGCATGGGTCTCTCATACTGAGTTAATGTTCAAATCAATTTAGCTATATCGCGAACCACCAAACATTGATATTCGCGACGACGTCATAAAAGGAACGTCTCCCTGGGGGTAGAACATTCTATCGCTACCAGACATTTCAGCTGAAAATGTTGCACTGCCACCCGAACACCCAAAACCACCAAAGTATCCGCTGCTACCACTAAAACTATTGCTGTGCCGCAATGAATCAAATCCAAACGAAAGCTGACGTTCGTGAGGGCTCAAGGGAGCTGTCGCAATTGCCACATTGTTAAACAAACCACTGCCGGTAGATAGACGAAATTGTGACTTTGAATCCATCGGTACGGTGTTACCTTTGCCAAACCGCTGACTTGCAAATTTTTTCTCTTGCTGACCAGGTAACACAAACTGCCCGTAAGCGTAAGGTGACGACGGTTCTGGAGTTGGAACACCAAGATTATTCCTTATCAGCAAGGAGTCCGGTCTGAAGCCATCACTAAAACCAATTTGTTCATGAAGTTCTAACAGTGGATTAGAATCGGCACAAAATCTAGCGCTACTGTTATATGGATCATCTGGAAAAACAAGGTCTTTTATAAGACTGGCTTCGTTTTTCCTTCGATTATAACTATTTCGATTACCTATTCTATCGATTCTATCAGCTGTAGAGTGAAATTTTTTGCTGTTGCTATTACCATTCCAAAACCTTTGTTTACTTTGTGGCTCGCCCGAAGTTGAACAACGGAGGAAATCGTCGTGTCCTACACCTGCAGCAGCAGTTACAGACGCAGGCGAAAGTGATTGAAGACTCATGCCTTCCAATGACGGCGGTTTACCATACGAGGGCATATTATTTTCGTTTTCGATATCTAATAAATTATTAGTGTCGTATATTTGTGTCTGCTGCTCAAATAGATCCTGATCACGGAGCCAGGATGAGCCATGATCAGCTGCAGTCTTGCTACTTCTTTCGAAATTGGACTGCTGCATAGTCCTGCTAAATTCGCCTTTCATGCTTTTATTTGCGCGACCGCATTCTCTAGAAGGCTTAAACTCCAATGAAGACATAATTCCACTTAGATTGTACTGGCCATAAGCGGACCCCATATCGTTAGTCTGAATGTTGTCAAACATAGGAAACGATAAATTACTAAATCTGTGAGGATGGCGTAAAGCTAATGACTGTCCGGTTCGCATAGCATCTTCTTCGGCAGTTAGCACGGCAACAACAGCATCTAGCACTGCCTGAAAATATAACTATAAAACAATGTCGTAAGTCAACATGACTATTAATAAAATTACAATGACGCATGCCAATCAACAGGGTCATTCAATTCGCAATATATTTTTGAAACACGACTAAAGCCAAACCTAAATTGCTGCATCAGAAATTATATATACACTGCGAATGATTTAGTTATACTTCACGCCTTATAAGCAAATGCAAAATATAGATTTCGTCGATATTAATACTGATTATGTTAAAAACGTAGAGCAATAATTTTTATACAAAATATAGTAGCATATCTTATGGAGGCTTATAACCTGACGGATTTGTAAACATCATATGCAATCCATGATACCCGTGTAAAATAATAATTATTAAACAACTCGCGTTTTATTTTTATCTATAACTAATTTATTAAATATTTCAAAATTGAACAGCGATGCCGAATCTGATAGAGACAAGAGTCATGAATTACAGTGCTGGGCAAGTTTGGAAAAGAAAAGAATGACGTGTTGTTGTTGCAATGTCGCTGTGTCGAAATATGAGAAAGCTACACAAAAGAAGCAAGAACTAAGATTGCTGTAGCTCGACTGAAGGGGGTCGCCGCGAAGCTCCGAAAAGATCGATGTAAATTATTATATCGTAAAGTTACATAGCAACAAAAATATTAAACACCGAGTACGGTTTTGCCGAAACTGTTATACCCACACCGCCAAAGATTTACGTAAGATGCGAATTACTTGGGACCAAAAGGTATCGTTTGCTGCATTTATTTATTAATACTGTGCGAACAAAATCAAACCGCATACATACCCATTCAGCTTTAGTCCAATTTTTGCCTGGGAACTTCATTCTGCGCAAAAACAGGGCATGCCACTTTTGACGCAGTTGTACGACTTGAGCGCCAACCTATAAATACGGCATGATTTGGAATATACAAGCAACGTAACTACTTTACTTGCTGTAAAATTTTGATTCTAATACCACGCTACCTCCTACCAATCCTACCAAGTTCTTTATCAGGATTTAATTCCAAGGCAATGCACTACCGATACAGTGCACACAGTAAAGACGCTAAATATCGGAAGACCTATATTGTAAAATAGGCGAACCGACTTAGAAAATTTTGCCAAGATTAGTAGCGCTTTATGATTTATGGAAAATGATAAATAAAAAAATAATATTGAATTCAATCCCTATACAATCAACTGAATTAATGGCAACAATTCAAAAATTAAAAAAAAAAATTCTGTGTCATATGTGGCCGAAATGCAGTGCCACAATGTAATATGAACTAAACGCGAAATTTCATCGAAATAACGTCTTATGGTCGATTTTTCGAAATGGTGGTGGTGGTCGGGCAGGGTTGAGCAAAAGTGTCGTCGGGGGGTGGGGGGCAAAAGGCGAAAGTGTGGTCGGGAGGGGGATACAAACCTGAGATCAACAGGTCGGCCTTGAGATAGAGCTAATGTCGTTTTGACCATTCTCTTCCTCATGGGAAAGAACTATACCAGACAAATTAATGGAGTTGTACTCACTCCGCCATACCCAAAACTAGCAATGGTAGGGGGGTAATCAAATGTGCTAAAATCTATCTTTTGACACTGGCGCCGGGGTAAGTAACACGAAGCCTTTTGGTTAATATTTTTCAAAAGGTACACAGGGGATAGCTATGAATAACGTTTATGTATCGCACATAAGTAACAAGTAATTGATCAAAAAAAAAAGAATTTGGTCGGCTGAGGTAAAATTGGGGTTCATCCCATATCGGCAGATCCCATTCTCCAGGATTGGAGTAGATTTGAAAATTGTGTAACTAAAAATGTAGCGTAGACCTGACTAATCCTGCATAAAAAAGAATTTCGGGCATAACCTCTAATGCTGAGCCACGGCACTTTCCAGAAAAAAACAGGTCATAAAATTAGTCATTACGGTTTTTGTCAACTTAGCACCTATGTGGATGGCCTGCCCCTTACGGGGAGGGTGACGAAAAATTTTTATTTTCTTAAAATAGCTCAGTAATGAGGCTTCCTAGGATAAATAACAATTTTACCAGTTCCCTGCACGTTTCTGTGCTGCAGATTAAAATATCCACTTTTACCCACCCCCGACCAAAAGGACATCGTAGCGTGAAATGACCCAAATCTGCGGAAGTGGGGAATGGAAGTAACACTTCTATCGCAAGATATGGGCTTCGAACCAAAGGATGTTACGAAAGTGATGTCAGCTGGTGTTACGAAAGTGATGTCAGCTGGTGTTACAAAAGGCAGAGATTACTATACGGAGCCAGCTCATCGACATCCACAACTTTACTGACTTTTTCGTGGTCCCAGTTCCTGCGCCGCAGTGCGTGCGAATACGGTTCGTTGACATTTTATCAGAAATATCGATTCTTCAAATTTCCGCATGTTCCTACGTGTTTGTGACTTTAAAAGGGGACTTTAAGGTTATAAATCTTGCTAATACGGTAGTTTTATAACATAGAATCCAACTTGCCCTTGTTATACCTTCTCAGTGGTTTCAATGCGTTTAGAGTCGATGAATCCTATTTTAGAATGTAGACTGTCTTCATTGTTGCTAAGTTATGTATCGCGTGCAGGGTATAAAGAATGGTCGTACTGGGTGTTCGGTTATCTAGAGTCCAGCTGTTTTTTCAGTGGTGTGCAATGGGTTTAGGGTCGCTCCAGATTCTAGGATATAGTCTGTCTTTAGTTGTTTGGTTAAAAATTGCTTTCAGGGCATTCATAACAGCACGTATAGGTTTTTCGGTATGTTGAATACAGTGGTGTGGTGATCTATAATTCAACAAATTATTGACTGCAGTCCATGGATGTTCAAGATGGACTGTAGGCTTGCAGAAAGAATTTAGTCTGTCGTCACATTTCAAGTCTGTTATAGGTTTTGTGACACACAGAATAAATGGCATTCCTAAACTCCTATAATACCTGCACTATAAGGTTCCAGAAGTTTTAGAATGGTATACAAGGAACACAAAGCCTGTTACAAGGTGATTACACACACAATAACTCTTTAGTTGAGACCACGCTTGCTCGGTTTCACGGTGAAACTCTCAAACTCGCTTGCGAGGTACTAGTTACTACGATCTCGCATACGAGGATAGTGCCGAACGAACGTTATTTTCTTCCATAAGTTGACATTTTGCGTAATCACCTGTAACACGATGTGTTTAATTTATATTATATAACCCTAAAACCTCTGCAACCCTGAACCAACTGAAAAAATCTAAAACTTCGTCGATCCCAAACCCGATCGAAAACAACCTGAAAATGTAATAAGTATTCGTGTAGGTCTCTAGATAACCAAAGCGTTGTATTCAGAACATAAAAAACCCTCTATAATAGACTATTCTTGATAACCTATAGCAAACTACTGAAGAAAAACTATAATTCTAGTAATCGGGTTCAAATATTCTAGAAACCGGGTTCAATGACTCTCAACACAACAAACCGCTACAAAGGTATGAAAAATTCGTGCTGAATTCTAGGTAACCAAAACATCATAAAAACTTATACAGACAATCCTTGATGTCCTGTACACAAAATATAGTCAAACTGCTCAGAAGACAAACTACATTCTGGAAATCCGCTTCAATGACCTATTGAAAAACTATGGAAAAGCAAGCTATATGTGTTGTGGTCTAGATAACCAAATCATTGTATTCGGTGTTCTGTAAACTCTATATATAGACCACTCTTGATGCCCTGCGTGCAACGCATAACCAAGCATATCAAAGCACAATACCTTTTGGACATCGGGTTCGTCGGCAGTAAAACGTTTGAAACAACATGAAAATGCACAGTACTCGCCAAAAATGAGTGATGCTCGTTTGTTGTTCCGTCGAAATCCATTAACTTCAAAATTTTTGTTCGATATTCTTTCGTTCAAAAGGTGACACTCATTTCTGGCAAGTACTATATAATATAGTTAAGTTGGAATCCCGATAACAAGACCATCGAACACTAGCAGGATACTCGTTGTAAGGTAAAAATACATATCATGCCGAAATTTGAAAAATCGATATTTATGGCAAACGGTCGACAAACCATATTCGGACCCACACCTCTCAGAAAATTGTGCCACGGTGGTGGTGTTCAGCAAAGTTGTAGATCTTAATGGGATGATTCTGTTTTTCGATGTGAAGCCTGTGTCGCGATTACGGGCTGAGAAACACTGGCACCCGTATGGCCAGATTTGGCAAAGAAACCTTAAAACTAGGTTTTGCCATTTTTGTCAACTAAAGGGCGCATCTTCATTAGTTTTGCTATCGAACAAAAAATTTTATCTAAATCCATCCTCCCGAAGATGAGTTACCAACGACAGCGACAGACAAAAATAAAGAATCTCACGATTTTATACCCAGCACCATCAGTGAAAATTCCGCTCGCTCCTTGCTTTTTAGGTTTTTTTCACGTGCGTATAACAGGACTTATAACTTAGTACATGATTCGGTTGTGAAGGGCTTCAAAGCTGGTGGTGAGTTATATGAACGCAAAGCAGTGAATTATGAAGAAACTAAATAACGCAGATTTAGATAAATACACACTGGATTTTGCACTGCGTGTTGCATTAGCCTTCAACGCCACTTAGCAGAGTAGCACGACATCTGTCGAAAACAAGTTACTCCCATGTCGTGTGATTTAGTTAATTTTAATTATTGAATTATTGTGATGTTAAGTAATACAAATAATAGCGAAATTTCGGTTGAAATGGCTGCAAATAAAGTCATCTAACCATCAAATAAAGCTAGCTGCCCGAATTTCGCGCTTACAGCCAGCAAAACCGTTACACATTTAGAAAAACAACTGATCAACCTTTATACCCTAGCCATTGCGTCTTTCTAGTTTTAAAACTACTGAAAAAAGCAATTCTTTAATTTACTCAGATTACGCAGCAGCAGAGGAACAAATAATGGCTGCTGTTACCGTTGGTAAACCCAACGGTAATAATGCAGGATATATCAGTACCAAATCTCTTTCTGAGTAGTAACAAAAGTAGTAAAAATGGGTTACGTCAATCGCAACAGGATAACAAACCGTTTGTCTGCATTTCGTCATTATTTATAAATAATAGTCAAGTACAAATTTTGCTAAATATCTCTCGTTTTCGTTTGGCACGTTCACATAGAACGATGGTATATTCTCGATATCTATTTTCAAAACACCGTACACTAACAAATCGGCAATTTTATTCAAAACACTGTACATTAACAAACCTCATTGTCCAATCTGAATGAAATGAAGTCATCAAGAGTTAGTGTAGATTTTGGTCGCACTACAAATGATCCATTCGCATATTCATCACAGCAATCATCATCGTCATCGCTGTCATCATCGTCTGAATCGTCGCTATCAGACCAACGATATTTGGACCTTGAATAGCTATTTGGTTTTGACTGTCTCGTCGACATTGTTCTATTATTGGATTTTCCTCCTTTGTCGCTTTTGCCTTTTTGCACTTTTCCAGGTCTTTTGTGTTCACTGTTTTTGTTTTTTCGAGCATTAAGTGCCGCGGGTTCAGCAGATGTCCCGTTCACCGCACTTAACGAAAATGTTGACATATTTCGAAAAGGGTCGTTATTGACTGTATCATTAGTTAACGCCAAAGCCTCGTCGTTCAACGTTTGCGATGATGATGGGTCCAGTGCAGCTTGAATGGCATCTTTGGACAACCGTGACGGCCCGGCGAATAGCGCTACAGTTATCGGCGTTATCGCACTAACGGTACGTATCTGTATAATACAAAATTTTTATTTGACAAAACCGTAAGATGATATTAACTTCGTTTCCATACAGCTGTGATTTGTAATTATGAAACGTATGAAACGAAATTACAGAAATTTTTCACGATTAGTACAAAGCTATGTTTCATTCAAGTACCCCCTAGTATATTGAACCATTTTTAGATTAAAGAAATGTAATTTTATAGAAATTCCTTACGGCAGACCCACACAAAACGTCTATATAATTTAAACGGAGGGAGCGAAAGGCGCAGTATCCACTGAGGTCGGCAAGGGAAGAAAATAGTACAAACTACTTTTCTTGTTTGTCGCTATGATTCATAAATCACTTTCGCCTGGATAGATTTCGATAATTTTTTGTTCGAGAGCAAAAGGACGATGTGCCCTTTAGTTGAACGCGAATATTTACGAATTTCTTCGTGGTCAAAATGGTAAAAAATAGGTTTTTAAGTGTCTTTGTCAAGTCTAGCAGTCCGCGTACCAGTATTCTGCAGCCTATTTTTCAGCTCGGTGAAAAACAGTTTTAAAGCAGAATCAGCTCATCGGGATATACAACTTTCGGACCACAAGTTTTTTGTGGGAACACTTCTTAGTCCGCTGTGTGCCCGAATATGGTTTTTCGTCCCTTTGGATAGAAATACTGGTTTGTCTATTTCGGCATATCATTGCTGGTTTTTTACCTTGCGGCGAGTGCCTATTACGTTATCAAGCATGCTGGATATGATGGTTTTGCTATCTAGAGTTCAACTTGACTATATCATACCTTCACATGTGGTTTCAAGCGTTTTCCAATCGATGAATCAGATTTCCAAAATGCCGTGTGTTTTCGTTTGTATGGTTATATACTGCGTGCTGGACATCAAGTATGACCTATATACGGTTTTCTTAACGTTGAATACAATGACTTGGTTATATAGAGCACAGCACGTACATTTTTGCCTTTTCATGGGTTTAGTGTCAATGAACCCGTTTCCTGAATATAGACTGTCTTCGGCAGTTCGTTACGTATTGCATACAGGGCATCAAGAATGGTCTATGTATAGGATTTCCGGCATGCTCAACACGATGTTTCGGTTATTCAGAGAAATTAGGGTCAATGATCCCGATTTCCAGAATATAGCATTTTTCAGTAGTTTGGTTATTTACTGCGTCCAGGGAATCAAGAGTTGTGTATATAGGTTATTCGGTCGAGTGAGTATTTGGTTATCTGGAGACTAGCACAAAATACCTTATAAGTTTCAGTTGTTTTCGATGTGTCTAGGGTCGACCAGGGTTTTTGTTTTTCAACGTGTGCAGGGTTTCAGAGGTATTGGGGTCGTATACATCAAACACAGCCTGTTACAGCAGGTGATTACACAAAATATGTTATAAATGAAACCGCGCTCGCTCCGTTTCCCGCTCGCATACGAGATGCTAGTGGGTTATAGTATTATATAATTCAGAACAAATGCTTTTTGTATAGCATCATAAAATTTATACTGCATTGCACAAGCTAAAAAGGCTAAAAAAGCATCAATATTATAACAGAAGTGGCTACATGATGAATAACTGAATGTATGATCACGACATTTATGTTGCAATTTTATAATCGAGGTCAGGATTGCTAATATCACAAAGTCCGCGGTGTATAAGTCTAAAATGGTTACGCTGTTGTAAGTTACTACTTTACACATAGCTTTAACAAGAAATATAAGCTAAATACATGAATATTAAAAATAGTAATTTGTAGCATTATGAAGTTCTATAATTCATTAGTCCACAACGAATGTTCCGTTGCGTCTTACTAGGCCATGAAAATAAATTCTTTATTAGTAGTAATTGTAGCACTCGTTACTAGCAGCTTGTTTTATTGCCACCATGGCGAATTATGAGCGTTGAATATGTAATTTAGAGTGACGTACACAGCTGTATTGAGCAGTAAATAACAAAATGAACCGCCAAATAGTAGCCATCTTGTTTGAATAAATCATAAGACATACCCGAGTATTGTGCTGTCAATGTGCAAGTACATTGAAGATAAATTTATTGTGCAAAATAAGACTAAAACCACTGGTATAGGTCGAGCCCCGCTAATGTGGAGTTATGCATGAAACCCATTGTCAAATATTTTTATTCGCTTCTCTCGTTTCCATTCACAACACTCACATTTCAACTATTTTTACGCAACATAAGAACTTACACTAATACGACGCCCATAGCGACATTGCTCGTGATACATCAACCAATCGGTTGGCAGACTTTGCATCAAACGAATCCTCTTTTCGGCCTTTGAGCCGCCCAAGGGTGACAACTCGTCGGTTATAACCGACGACACATGAACGTCCACGTTGAATTCTTTCCTGTAAATAATCATTATAGCGAGATATGGATACAATAAGTTGCGCACGTTGGTAAGACGATTCCTCAATAATAATATAACTTTATATTTATATTGTTGAAAACAGAGAGTTTATATAGCGTACTAATAAAATTATACATATAGACAGATATGCGCATACTTTTAATGAAAAATTTACGAACAGTAAACAATTATTATATACTGTTAGCAATATGATATAATATAGAAAAACCGTGATGTAAAAATAGTATCACATTAATAAAATTATATCCTAAGAATATCTTCGCAGAAATGAACAAGAAGCTCAGATGTTAGAAGAGACGACCACAGCTGATTTGTTAGATTTCACTCCAATCAACTCTGTTGCGGTTCCGTCATTTTTTCAACAAGGAGAAAAACATTTTCAACGTAATTTAGCCCGTTAACTATGATAGCTTCGTTGTTTTAAGCCTTCATTCGGTACGTCACTCCCCGTTTGGCTGAATTTGAAAAATCCATCTATCTGATGAAGAGTTATACGATGAACAGAAAAGGAAAAAGTATTTTTCCCAACTAGATGTTATTTGAGAAAATTAAATCATTAAACGAGTTTAAACTGAAAAATATATAGAAGTGCATGAAAATAAACAATTTCTTTTCGTGACGAATGCACTTGCAACTGCTAATGATGTGCAATCATTTCAGCTAACTAACAGTGAAAAACTTTATACAAGTAAAAAAACATACTGCGTTGCTATTCGGCCCATATATCGGTTGGCATAAGCTAAAAATGGATATGAACCAGCCGCCAATGCCGCTTTGACAACAGCCCAATTATTCGAGTTTCTATTCAAATCCCCCATATGAGAACGAATAAAGCCAGACGCACGAAGTTGGGCCTGCAGCTGTCCTCTAAAATAAAAACATAATGTAGAAATAAATGTTCACAATGACACTTTTTAAATTTCCACAGAATGATTACAAGATCTGACAAAATATTTCCCCAACTACTGTATGAGCATGGTTAAAACAATCTTGAACATCTCATTCAAAATAATAAAAAAGGGAATGACAACGTGAAGTCAACATTTCATAGTGACATTTGAACAAAGATACCTAATTCCATGGATCATTTCCATAGTAGTGCGCGAGAGGTAGTTTTTGTCACAAAATGCACGTTCCCATCCTTCGTCTCTTGCTTCTACCCATTTCTTGTATGAATTTAGTAGCGTCATATGATCAGACAAATGGTGATCAGCAAGGCGTTGCTTTGCGCCCGTAGCATATGATTTCTCGGACGGGTGTCGGGGTAACACAACTGAAAGATAATAGTCACAATTATTCAAGACGTACACTTTATTACATTAGGAACAAAAATAGACAAATTGTATTTCATTTTTGTCCTGTATTCAAATCGAGTAAAACGCTTTTTAGTACATCAGCGCCCACGATAACATGCACCATCTGATACACAGAAACAGCTTGGTTATATAATACTGGGCGGTATTAATCTAACGACGCTTAAAAATGTTGAATCGCGGTGATGTTTCGGCCAAAGTGAAGAATTATTATTATCAAGTTAAACAAGCCAAATTATAATCATATTAGTAAAATTCTCGATCTTAATAACCCACAATTAAAACTGAATTTTTATCTTTAGGTAAATAACTTGGCTGTGTTACTCCACAACCGGCTGATTTTATATACGATAAAAGGGTAATATACAAATCAAAATTTCAAGTAACGGAATTATATTAAGTTTGAGGTATCATAAGCTGTGGTGTTCAGATGTCACAAGCCGAGGAACAGAGTTAAGTCAGCCGCGCTTAGAAATCTGGCTGCATAAGCACTCCAATCAATCTTGGTATTGTCGTGCCGAATATTATCATTTGAGATCTGCACTGAAAAGCTAAGTTTAGATAATTTACACCGGTATTCATCCAAATGCAAAATCGTTCGCAGGCGCTTATCAGCTTATCTGAAAAAACAACTTAGACTCAGGATTTGGTTAAATTTTGGGTTCATAGCATTTCTTTTGAACCCAACGTTTCCCAATACAGCCGAAAGTACTATCAAAGTTTTTACCGCAAACAGAACACTAAATTCTTATAGCAACATAAGAAATGATTACTGACATCATATGGAACCATATATTATTCCACCAATGGCAATTATTTGACTTGTACATTTCTATCTGTCAAGGGTTCTGCAAATACTTAGTACGTTAAACCGTAATATTAAAATGCTCAAAACACCTAATTAAAAGCCAAATCAGAACAAGCTTATCAGGGCTACACCACTTTAACAACTGTGAACCAGCTGACTGTTCGAACCAAACCAGGACTATAACAACAACTTCTATATAACTTGAAAATTGTACCGGAGGTCGGATCTGAGGAACTCCATTTCGCTCTGAGAAATGAAAGGCTAAAATTGCACTAATTTCTGAAACTGTTTATATAACTCGCTTCTATATTTTTGCTGAAAAATTTGTCAGTGCTCATGAAATTATGGAATGTCCGATTTAAGCCGTGAGCCTCAAAGTCTAAGATTTTCAAAATTCAGTGTTTTCAGCGCAAAACGCTAAAATAGTTAAATAAATAAACTGTACCGTGTACCCTAGCAGCGGATCCAAGACGTCTCCGATTGGGGTTAAGAGCAAGAGTTTATCTAGGTTATACGTAATTTTATGAAAACACAATAGTCACATGTTCGTATCATCAAAAGCGTTTCTGCCGGTGGAGGAAAAAATTGCTATTAGACATTGAACCTGCGCACCCAAAGATTTACCCGTGCCACCCGTTTTTACCAGGAGAACAGCAAATTACTCTCCCAATTTCGCAATAGTAAGTTGTATCGCGTTGACGATAGTTATCGCATTTTTATACATTCGAAGTGCTATTTTACAAAAACTTATTTACATGTCTCGCTAGGCTTTCCACAGCTGATGAGTGGGCTCGCCCTCTATAAGCCTTCTGGGCGACCAGGGCAACGGAACTTCAAAAATCCATTAAGTATTTTTGTTATTTTGAGTAAATTTCGTGAAGTTATATGGTAATCGGGCTTTGTGTGAGCAAAACTATTGAGAAATATTAGAAAAAGATATGCGGTAAATCGTTTTAGTCCAAAAACAGGCTATTAAATGAAAAAAATTGTGGTATATAACTGTAGATATGGGATTTCAAAATTACCAAAGACAACGCGGAATTCCTAGGAAACGCCGGCCCAAGAGTGAGTGACTTGAGCAGGGTATGAGCCCGGGTTTTCTAGGGAAGGTAGCTCCCAGTACAGACACCCCAAGGCCCAAGATTAAGCGAGGAACTATTGCAGCTAATAAAATTATTTTTCAGTATTTATTTGTTAACAGTAGTGGTAGATAATAGTATTAATGATTTAATATTACAAGATAACGCTAAAAACCTTCACTATTTTGAGGTTCTAAGTCACCTAACGATAAAATGCGCCAATTTTCCGGGGAACTAGTTTCCTCCGCCGGTTTTCGCGGCCCAGTTTCCATGTACCGCCTAGAACACCGATTTTGATGAAATTTTTTCTGCACCATTATCGAATTTCTTGGTGCAAAGCATTTTGATCTCAACAGATAGGGGATTAATTTTAAAAGGCTCTACGCTTTGAACCGGGTCGAAAGATGTCAAATTTACAGCATAACACCACGCATCAGCTGCAACGCTAACAATATCCTAAAATGCCATGCCCGTGTCCCTATGTTTTCATAACGCCTGCTGAGCTGTAACAAATTTTAATATCTATTGAGCTTAACACTAACATGCCATAGCAAAATGTTAAAAATTCGTCGTCCCTCAGATTAGATTCGCGTAAAATTTTGGGATCTTCAACAGCTGTAGCTGTTAAAACATTGTATACACACTACTAAAATGTTTGTTTCAAAATACAGTCCTTGCTAGAGTTGCACCATTTCGCAAAGCTAGATCGTAGTGAAAATGACAGCTTAGTGATGCAACTTAAATTAAATATATTAATTATTATTAATTAAATATATTAATATTTCTGATTTATCCCAGAAATACTAACATAGCGCCCATGAGTACAAAACAATTTCGGTTAACTAACATGGGTCCTTGTATGATAGGCAACATGCGATAGTCATAACGGGATCCAGACATTTCAAAACGACTGAATACAAGATCATTTTGCCGAGCTGAGGATCGATTGGCAATTCGGACAAATGTCGACCTAGTTCAGTCAAGTTTTCGGCGCTGTCCATGGCATCCATTGTCTAAAAATATAAATTAATACTGACTGGAAATCTTGTGCAACCCGGAAACATGAGCTTATATGAGTAACGTGTGTTTCTTATTATTGGTAATCTGTCCAATGAACATCAGTCTACACAGGTCTGTTGAGATAATTCCGATACTCTGCCTTTTGAAACTGCAAATGGACTCAGTGTAGCGCAAAAATCTTCACTCCAAATTCCAGCCGAATTGTCAAAATTGTTGCCAGGGCGGGTACTACAATTATTTCCATTTTTTATACCAGGCGCGAATTCAAATGGCCGCCACACCATAAGAATTCTGAATTATGCCTCAATATTACACCGCTGAAGTAAAATAAATTTAGCTGACATTCATGTCAGAAACACTATTCTGTGGCTTACTGCACTGCCTAGTTTCACTGAATACTATGCTAATTTAAACGAGTAGGAGAAACCATGCTCATAAATAATAAGATGATAGCAATTAAGTTGGGCGAATGTTGAATCAAGACGATGTGTATATTCATCCAAAATCTTAACATATATATAGCGCTTGAAACAAAACTATGCATGCAGGATATAAATACAGGCTTAACGTTCCCCGTCTTCGATAACAGCTTGCAACTCACACTTCGCGAACCTCATGCGGAACGTTCTGAACTACTGTACGGGATCGCTTGAACATTGTTGTGTCGAGAGGAATTCTCTATGAACAAAAAAATTTTCAAATTTAGCTACATCTCGGTTTAAAGTTTCTTACTTTTAGCATTTCCACGGCGCTATATAATACCATACCAGACGGTGCTTCCGGTGCTCGTGATAAGAAATCAGCTATTGAAACGTATTTCGGCGCCAAGAGCTTCGCGTGAAGACATAAATCCTGTAAAATAAACACAGATAAAATCAATCTTACAGTAAATAACGCAAACTAAAAAGCAGCCGAACTTCTATAGTATATTAAATCAAATATGATGTTAGTGTAACGCATCCATTCTGAATCGTTACTTTACAATTCATTCCCACCAGAGTGTAATAGGCAACATTACTTAATCCTAGGCTCATGTCTGCTATAGCAATTAGCACCAAAATAAATGGTTTTGAACGAAATTCAAATGCCCGTTCCCCGAACGAGAACATATGCGTGCATAAGCGCTTGAGAAAAATTGGTTGTGTAATTGTAACCATGAACTAATTCAAATTATTTATACAAATTGTACCTATATGATCTATGCCTACTTTGACCCTGTTATAATTGTATGAACCTAATTTTGTCTGTATGATCTATAATTATCATCATATGAGCCATTGTTCTAATTGTACGATTTATTGTTACCATAACTGTACATTGTACGATTTATTGTTACCATAATTGTATGATTTGCCTTTGCATTCATGTTACTCATTGTTGTATGAACCATTATTGATCGAGTATGTAACTTCATTGCCCTATTCAATTTGTACCTTTATTGTATCATCCTGTTCGTAAATTAATGATAATTGTTGGTAATTGTATTGGCCATGCGAAACTTGCATGATCTTCTTGCTCGTATACATCAATAATTCTATGATTAACCAAGGTGTTTTTGGTCGGTATGGTCTGACAGCAGGTTTTTTTCAAAACGGACCCTGGGTCCTGGAAATTTCTTTTGGGTCCAGTAAACGCTGGGTACAGATTTACAATTTTTGGCTCGAGAATTTCACGAAATTTTACACAATAAAGAAACGTATTTACGAAACGTAGTTATATAAATTATTCTCTGCCTGTCCCAAACAAAGATAAACGATGAGGGCCATCAGTGAAACCAACAGCAAGTAACTATATACGGTAAGCGCAAACGGCTGAAAACCTGCACTTTGTAATAAAATTTATTGGCAGACCCTGTGTCTCTGAAGCCGAAACTGCCCAGGGTCCAGCGTGGATCCACGTAAAAATATTTGGGTCCAGACCCACCTGTGGACCAAAAACAACTGTTTGGCAGGATACCTCGTGGTACCTTACCACAGGTCCCGATCCACAATTCTTATTTGCTGTATATTTATGATAGCTCCAGCAGTATTAATTATGAACAGCGTTTTGTGAATGCGTTCTGTGTATATATAACCAGCCGGGTTTGGTCTCGGAGTACCTTGCCATTCCAAACCCCCAAATTGTGCGATTCATTAACCCGTCCCGTTCATGAAACTATGGCACAACACGGGATAGAGTTGAATGAGCTTAGGCAGGGAAATTAAAAGAAATTTGGCACTTAAAAAAATATGTCCCAACCACGCTACCCGTACAAAAGTCGACGAGTTATGGCTGTCCGTCTTGATCGCAAATAATCGGAAAATCATTGGTATAAAAGTCAAAAAAATCATTTTATCAGTGTTTATTTGCACTATGGACACTGGAAAACCTTAACAGATAAGAAAAGTTTTAAAATGTCAATTCCCAATCTTTGGAAAGAGCGGGATGTCAGTATTCCGGCCCATAACTCCGAAACGGTTGATAAATTGTTGAGTAGAAGCATATTTAAATGGTAAAAATTTTAAGTCTTTTCAATGAGTCCGGTCCCGTGCAAATATGATCAGAATCCACGTACTTATAAATGGATAATTGCAATACCCTTGAAAAATAGGTTTTTGGTCAAATTAGAAATAGTTACTTTAATAATAAATATATTAGTTATAAATACATTGTAGCGACGTTCCCCGGACTGTAGGTGTTTAACTTGGGCCCTCTGTGTACACCTTGGGTGAAATTTGCGACAAAAATTTCCGATGAGCATGTCACCCGTCTTTATGTTCCCCTAAATAAACCCGATACAAAATATAATTCTTTGGTTCTTCAGAGATAACCCCAGCCCGTTGGATGCTCCTGAAACCTTTGGTTTTCTTACCGTAAACTTGGATGGGCTCATCTGAGAGCCCGGTTTCTCTTCTTGGTCTAGACCTTACAGTGTTGAATATAAAAATGATGGGACGAGAGAGCCGAGTATGAATCCGAGGTCCGTTCCTCGATTATTCCCTGGGCAAGAGATTGGAGGCCTTTTTCGTGTCTCACTCCCGTGGTTGTTTGCTTTTCTTCGCTTTGTTTGTGTAGACGACTGTCTACATACGAAACATATATGTCTATATGTCCGTCTTCGATTATAAACAAATACATATAAGTTAATATTAAAATATTATTACTACATTTATTAAATAAATAAAACAATAATTTATAAATTTAATATTAAAATATAGTTCATCAATGTATTTATTAAGTAAATATAGTTAGTTAACTTATAAATTTGGTATTACAACGTTACTAATACACTAATTAAGTAAACAATAAAGTAGTATAAGTATATATACAAATATATCTGTCTGCCAATTTATATTTTAAATTTAATATTATGAGTATCGTTTATTTATATGTTAATTAAGAAAATAGTAGTATATTTATAAATTAAATAATAAGGTATAATTATATTTATATATCTATTGAGTAAACAGTTAATAATTAAATTTATTAATTTATAAATAAATATATATGGATTATTTATATTTACATAACTAATTCATATTAACTAACTAGTGAAGCTCGCTTGCGAACCAGAATTCGAGTGGTGAGAACAATCCCCCTAAGCAGAAGTGTGAAAAATATTTGCCACATAATATTTTTGACACTCGCAATGAGCTTGTCGGCCCAGAAAATCCCATATCCGACACTAAAACCAACAATAAACGCACATTCAGGTGCTTTCCCCACGACTTCTCACCAAAAATTTCGAAAACGTCTTTTTATGCCAAGTATGAACCAGAAGTGTAAAAAATATTTGCCCAACAATGTTTTAACACTTGCAATAAGTTTATCTGCCCAGAAAACTCGATATAATACACTAAAAGCAACAAAAAACACACATTTAGGTGCATTTCCCACGACTTTTCACCAAATATGAAATTTGGCGCCAACTCCAAGCTTATAGACTCCAGATTGGGAAGTAGTTGAAAAACTTGTTATATATCATTAGAAAGCCCTGGTAAAGCTCCATGGAATAGGCCTATTAGTTTGCGGATATCTCGTTTACTTATTGAGAAAAGTTGCAAAAACTGGAGGGGGTGCCCGAAAAATGGGCCAAAATGACGTCATTTTGCCCCGTAACTTTTCCCAAGGGAAAAAATTCAAAAATCGGGCTCCGTCACTACAAATAAATCGACATTGCGGTTCGAATGAGCTATCTTGCATCAAAATCTGCTCAACCGTTATCAAGACCCAGGTGCGACAGACACACACACAGACAGGACCTCCTCAACCCACCCCCCTCCAGAGCCAAAATTGAAAATTCTCGTTCCACTCGAATTCAATGAAGTAATATAATTTTACAAGTAGGTATACGATTATTTATATATCTGTATAGCTGATAATTTAATATTTTAAATATAAATTTTGGTTGCTGGAAGTGCCAAAGTAATAGGCTATCCAAAAACTAAACTTGACCTTCTTCGACCTAGTATCGATCACCCAAATACCAAGTCCCAACCTAATTAACTTTAGGACTTCAAACAGGAATTGACAACAAAATTTGGCCATTTTCGATAAATTAGCGTATTTTTGGCGGTAGAAGAGCCAAAATTATAGTTCGGCTGTCCAAAAAATAAACTTAATACCATATAAGGAATTGACAACAAAATTTGGCCATTTTCGATAAATTAGCGTATTTTTGGCGGTAGAAGAGCCAAAATTATAGTTCGGCTGTCCAAAAAATAAACTTAACCTTCCCGACCTAGTATGTGTCACCCAAACACCAATTTTTCCAGTCAGAACTTTTAAGGGCTTCAAAGAAAAGCTGGCAACGAAATTTTGCCATTTTGGAGGTAAATTAGGGTATTTTGTGGGCTAGAAGAGCCAAAACCACAGTTAGGCTGTCCAAAAATTAAACTTAATGTTCCCAGACTTAGTATCTGTAATACATACATACAAACAACAATTTGCCTAACCAAAACTAATTTAAGGGCTCCAAACAGAAGTTGACAACAAAATTTGGCCATTTTGGAGTTAATTAGTGTATTTTTAGAACTAGAAGAACCAAAATTATAGTTCGGCTGTCCAAAAATAAATCTGACTTTTCCGACCTAGTATCTGTCACCCAAACACCAATTTGCCCAGCCAAAACTTTTAAGGGCTTCAAACAGGAGCTGACAACGAAATTTTGCCACTTTGGTGGCAAATCAGGGTATTTTGTGGGATAGAAGAGCCAAAACCATAGTTAGGCTGTCCAAAAATTAAACTTAATGTTCCCAGACCTAGTATCTATCATACAAACAACAATTTGCCTAAGCAAAACTAATTTAAAGGATTCAAGCAGGAGCTGACAGCGAAATTCGTATTTTGGACAACATTAGTGTATTTTGAAGGCTAGAAGACCCAAAATGCAAGTTAGCCTGTCCAAAACATAAGCTTGACATTCCCTGACCTCGAATCTGTCATCCAACACAAACAGGATCTGACAGCGCAACTTGCCGATTTTGGCCAAAATCGAGTTATGGTCTCGACACTTGTCAAGAATCAGACTTTTGGCCCAAAAACGTCGGGTGTGTATCTGTTATATGGGTACTACTGTAATTTTATAGATAGACCCATCTAACCAGGTTATTATGATCACATGTTCAAATTAAATGATGAAGAACTTTTTTGGATATCCCGCCGCGTTATCGAGTTATGCCCTGAAATCTAAACAGGTTAAATAAAATCAATACCATATACATTATACATCATGGTGTAAAACCCAGGGATTTTTGACCCAATTCTGTGGCAGAGCTACATTACTAACCACTAAGCCCATATAGTCACTTTTTTGGAACATTTTTTGGCGTGAAAAGATCGAATAGGCATGGCAGCAGCCTTGTGTCGATCACGCTGTTTTCAGGGAAATCAAAAATAAAATCTTCAAATGGTGTGTACACGCACATCTGTAAAGATATAGAAAAACTTCCCGAAAGGGCGACCCTAAAAACCTATACACACCAAAACCCCAGAGGAAACGTATCATTAAATCGTTAGGCCCACTGGAAAAGAACATAAAAAAGACGAATTTCCCCTTAATCTGTAGAAGAAATGTGACGATAAATTATGGTTTCTCTTCGTTTCGCTCACACACCTTCACGTGTTTGTGATTTCTCTCCGTGACACAACGATTGTTAGCAGTAATAATACGATCAAACAATAATGATAACCGGTGTTCAGTGACAACTTTCCTATTTTCCCCGTTTCATTACCAATTTCCTCTTTTTGATGTTAAATCTTCAGCTATAATTGCCAGCCTATCAATTTCCTATGGTTTACGGCTTCTTCCTTTTGCGGCTTTTCCAGTTTGTGACAACCCTGTGTAGACTATGAAAGCATAAATCAATATTTTGAAAACCACCACATCACAACCAAATCCGGCTACAAAGCCCATTATGCGGAAATAACTACAGAGAATTGAAAAATTTCTTTTAACTATAGAAAATCCAAATTTGATATCTCATTTAATCAAAATCGATCGAAATTTCAAGAATAGAAAACTTATGATAGTGTACTAAAATCGAAATTTCATTGAATCCAAATCAATCCATCAAAAACAAAGTCAATCACAATTTTAACTTGTGAAATTATTTTTGACCGTAAGTGTAGTATTTCAAAGCTGTACAAATAACATCACAAAACTAGACGTAAAATTTGCGTTTAGGGTTACGTAAAACTAACTAACCAGTATTGGAATGCGAAGGATTTCCGCCATCTGATGTTCTGGCATATGCGTGTAACGAAACTGACTATACAGCCGATAGCAAATACCCGGAGCACATCGACCAGCACTGCAATAAAACCATAATGACATTCCAATCATCTATAAGGCGCCAGGGTGCATAATAAGAACATTTTTTCATTAAAATCAAAATCCTTTACAGAAACATAACCATTAACCTTTAGATTTCACAAAATCTTTGATGCTTGCACCCAATTATGTAAACTTTTATTACATTCGTCGAAAATCATTCTTATAAAATAGTTAACAGCAGTTATACTTATTGATTTCCAGCAATATCACAATAAACATACAACAGTGGATTTCCAAGTGATGCGATAGCACATCCTTGTGGAGAACAATAGGAATGGGAGGTTCTTGCATGAGCTTGCGCAGCACATATATCAATATCTAAACGACATTAAAGACAATTCATTAAAACGAAGTAACTACATGTAAGGTTAATTAACGCGTTGAACCAGTTGGTGTGACATCATTGAACACTATGGCGAGGCAGTGTATTAGTAATGCTTAATTATCGAACAAAAAACCGGTCAAATTAGGCCAAATTTTTAGTTTAGTTTTACACTGAAAATCTAGAATGGGTCTAGAGGTTTAAGCTAACAGTAATGCATTTGCTCGGCATACATCCAATACGGAGCTAGGAGCATAAACGAAGAAATATGGCTCTAGAAATAGTCTTACTTCTCTTAACAGTTAAAGTTATTGTGAATATTGAAAGTTTCCATATTTTTGGTTGTTGGAGGAATAAATAATACCCTGCCGCGTAATCTTCGATGTTCTACAGGTACATTATTATGTTACAAGCACTTTAAAGAAGGCGCAATAACCTAAACTTGGAATGTCAGCTACTGTTGCCTTTCCGTTTCTTCGCTGCCTGCGAATAACTACAGTATTCACCATAACTGACTGTCGGGAGTTTAACGAACGACCATAGAATAAAAATCGATCAAAATATATTTATCCGAGAATAAGCTAACAAATTTTAGAAAAGCGCGCAAGAATTTCGAACAATCTGAAAAAATGTCAATATTTTTTGAACAAACGTCGAAAGAAGAGTGCTGCAGTTTTACCATTAAAAATTTTCCCTGTACAGCAGATAACTGTGATTTTTCATTACATATTTAGCATAATACTGCCGTTACTATGGTTGTGTGTACTAACTGGATTCGTACAAATATTTGGTAACCCCATTTCAAACCGAAGACAGAGGGAAATAATAATTGTAGATGCTTTACGTTATATTAGTCTATCATTTTTCATGAATATACACATTTACACATTCAATGCTTCGCAATAATGCAAAATACAACTTTTGGTGGTTACTCAAAGATTCAGGAAAAGCAACTAGTGTCACCGCCAGACTATGTTTAAATTAATAGGTCAAAATCGACCGATTGTTTCAATCAAACGAAATTTCGATCGATGTCTATTTCGATTGCGCATATTCCCGGCCGTGACAGTATTGATCAGTTTCTTTTTACACATTTTTAAATCAATAATTGACTCCATTGAATTTATTAAACCTGGTCGAATTATAGCAAGCAACGTATAAAATATAGCTACAGTAACTTTACTATTATGACAAAATCTCAACAATCCCATAAATATTGATAAATAATTGTTTTCATATTAGTAATTTTTAATTCGCTTCGTTTAATTTAGTGCCTTTTCGAAGCAAAGTTTGTATCCGCAGCCACTGTGACCAGGGATGTCATGAAACAAAACAATCAAGACCATGATTAAAAAGCAACATTAGTATTTACCGTCCTTTCCGTTGTTGAGCGTTGGCTTTCGAAACCCAAATGCATTCTAAAGATGATGTACCAGAAAAAGCATCATAAGACCGCTGAAACATTAATGACGAATTATAGTGGATACAGTAGATCTGACATTATGAGCTTTTTAGTCTCTATATTAAACATATAGATATGATAAAACAAAAAATATGCTCATTTAGAACGTTGGACAAATAACATAAGATGTAGTAGCTAAAGATGGTGTATAGGTCTTTCTAAAATCTGTAAATAAAATAAAAGATTTACATTTCTATAGTTTAGTTAATCCAGAGACGTTTCTGCAACCTCCGTCATCAAAAACATGGAATATCGCTATAAATATTCAAATGGAATAAAATATAATGCCAACTACGATACTAATTTTTGTTGTTGTTACGTTGTTGTTGACGTAACCAGCAATAAAAACATAAAGGTTCTAAAACAACTTGTTAATGGAAACATTCGACAGTAAGAAACATCGAGCAGTAGCAATTGTGTCCAATCCTGCATGCGTCCAGTAGCAACTCCATCAAATCGTCTCTGTACAGCATAAAATTCAAAACAAACCTCCTTCATTTTACCGCTGTCGATCACGAAAACAACATCTTCAATGGTGATACTAGCTTCGGCGATGTTTGTCGATAGTATCTGAAAGACATAGGTTTCGACGAACAGTAACTATCAAAATGCGAAAGAATGCGATAACTTGAGATAATGTCGAAGAAAAAACATAATAAAATATAAATTTTATCATAACTCATATTCAGTGATTTCGCATACATAGTATCGCATAGCCACAGATAGTGATTTTAATTATAAAAGTAAGCGTACAAAAATGCGACGACAAATTTAAATACGAAATGTCAAGGCACAGAAAACGAGATAAAAAGATACAATGTTAGCCTTTATACGAATATAATCATGTATTGCATATATAAGACTTACCAACATAATTTGATCACTATTATGCTATACATATGTCTCCCTATATTAATCCAGTTGTGTTATCTCGACATTTGTAAAACTAGTAGCACCAAGAGTTGGTGATGGATCCTTGCGAAGAATACGACAATTCTCACCATAACTATGACTCCGGGCATGACGAGATTTATTTCGATCTAGCCCCAGCCGCCCCTCCCCGGTTCTGGGAGAAAGGTTACCTCCTACGTTGGGGCGGAGGGTCACGGTATCATGAATAAAAATGTGTTTCAACCCTTCCCTATTTGGGAGGTCGTTTTAAAAAAATAAAATTTTGCCTAGATCCCTGGTCTGGGAGTAGTATAACGACTCCCAAACTGTGGGATACGGTGGAGTACGGAAAAAAATTTTTTTCCCTGATACCATGATCCCCAAAAAATAAAGAGTTACACCCCAGAACCAAGGGGGACCGTAAGGTCGAAATGAATCATGTGATGTCCAACGCGGTCACATAGTGATGGTGAGAAGTGTCAGACTCTTCTGAAGAGACCATCATAAGCTTCGTACCACCAAGTTACAGTTACAGTCAAAAAATAATCACATAATATCAAAGACATACATGCAACAGTTTGACAATAATTCGCAATAGCCATAATAGTGCTTTTCCTTCACCTTCAGGCATAGACTTATTATGTAAATTAAGCGACAAAAGTCCAAGACAGAAAGCAAAAAATCTATGCCACAGAACTGAAAAAGCATCAAATTGAAAGAAATATCAACTAAACATTTGAATTCGTTTTTAAAGCAAATAAAAATGAAGCTGCTAACATATAAAATTATTGCGGGATCAACATGGTCCGAAGAAAAGGCCTCCTTGCTATGTTGCTTATTCTACTGATGTGAATTGATAAACGATGAATTTAATGCCAAAGTCGAGACTATGTAGGTTCACAAATATAGAAGAGATGACCCTAAAATTGTAGAAATTACAGTCCGTACAAAGCATCAAGTAATGGACTAACATCGATTCACATCAGAATCGCTGAATTTTTTCGTCAAAAAGCACTGTTGAGAAAGCAACAATCATACAGTGGACCTCAAGTACTTCCGCTTATCCTAGTCCACGCCCCTAGCTAAATTATGGCCTCGTTCAGTTCTCTAAAGTGCTTTTCTCGGCGGCTAAAAATTAGTCTTTAACAATCGAAACCTACTATTTTACGAACTCCAGAACGCACACGCTGAAAAACTCGACGCTGATCGCTTGCTTGCATACTTGAGTGTAGCATGTACAGCTCATAGCTGAAAAACGAAAAACAATGTTAAGTACCATCGATAAAGATAAGTTTAGGGCTTCAGAAATGAGAATGAAGTTGAGTAATGTTTTTCTTAAGTTGAATGTGTCAAAATAGTGTACAATGTTGCAGTTTCTACAAATTCAAAATTAACAGAGCCATTACCCTCGAGCCGTGAAAGGTAGTGAAAATAGTTTCCGATAAAATTATATTCACCAATAGGTTATACAGCTGCGTTAAAGATCACATAGCAGTCAGTTCACAACCACCAAACTTGGACACGGTCTTAAAACTTTAACTTTTGAAGTAACTACTTCAGAACCAATCCTCATAACACAGACCAAATATGGAAAGTGGACATAGCAAACAAACAGCGTCACCACTGCGCTACGGTCAAGGATAAAAAGCATACAATTTATACTAAATATACAGCACTGCCACTACATGTATAAATGCATTTAATACGCGATGAGCAATTTACACATTTGAAAAAATCTACCGCGCTGAAACCCTCTACCACTTAACATCACAGACCTAGAACATCTGTGATTTAGCTATAATGTAATTGATTTCTCGTTCCCAAGAATTATATACTTTAAAATGAGTCTACAATGTCAAACAATGTTTTTAGTGAATTTTCCCCTAGTTCAGTGTTTTTACAAAATTCATGCTGTGTTTCAAATTCAAATTCAAAATTTTGAAATTTAGGTGTGTTTCAAATTTACTTGTGTTTTTAATTAACTCACAAATACCCAAATACCCTGTTTTATCGTTACAGGGAAGGTCGAACAATGATAATTAACCGGTTACTGGGAATTTTATATTAATGCATGCATTATATATTTATACAATGGACCAATCAGTTATATTTAGCACTAATCATTTCATATTCCAGAATTTATAGACTTAGGTTCCTTGTTATAGCATAAGAATTTAATATAGACAAATTCGTAATTAAACGTAAAAACGAACCATCATATTTTTGTTTTTGTAGCCTTTTAATTATACAGTTGAGGTGTGCTAAACTTTGTTTTTTGAATTTGCACTAAGAAGAACACAAAAACCCTGCCCTAGTTCCTAGTGTTCCATTGTAGGTCGGTCGTTATTTTAAGGACGGTTTAACAACTTCCAAAACTGAAGCATTTAGGGAAATCCTAGCCCTACCAATTTATAATGTATGAATTCTTTATTATGTACAATACATCATGGTTAGATAGGCAGTTGCAAATTACTTTAAAACGACTCTACAATGCCAAACAGAGTAAATTTTATCCCTAGTTTTTAGTCTCGCAAAGAATGTCGGTCGCCATTTTCAAGAATGATTCAACAACGTGTAAGACTAAAAAATTGGGGACATACTATCTCTACCAATTTATAATATATGAATCCTTTATCATGTATAATACAACATGGCTGGATAGGCAGTAGTAAATATTAAGACACCTTCCTGAGCTGCACTACATGCTAATAAAGCCTGATAAAAGTATCAATGTCATATTGATACGGCTACAAAAGAGCTACTTTCCTTAAGAAATTTTGCAGTCTCGATTTAAAAATTCACTGCGAAAACCTGTTTAAATTTAAATTTCCTTTTACTATAAAAAAGCTAGGTACCACAGCTCAAAAATTGTCAAACTTTACGAAGCATTGAACGTAGCTCATTGAATTGCATAAAATATTCAGACCATGTATAAAACTCGGACATAATATTGTTCGGAAAATTAAAACCGACAACAAGTCGACATCCAACCATATGCAAAAAGAGGTCTATCAATACATTGTTCTAATACAAAGAATATTTTATTGTACTAAGCACGATAGCAACTGAAAAAACCGCTAACTTACGCAGACTTGTTGCCAGAAAAATACTTGTCGTCGACGATCATTTCGCGTAGCCGGACAATTTCGTCATACCCGGGCAGAAATACCAGTATGCCACCTGATCAAACATAAAAAACAATTAGCCAGATTTGCTGCTGCTACTCAAAAATAGTTTACGTGCGCTTTCAAACTTGGAAACAAAGAGTGTAATATTCTGGAAGCCACGGAAAAAGTCCAAAAACCTTCAATCTCAACCTAAGCAAATACAGTAAAGTAGGTTTACTTCGCAGAACTATAAGTAGTAAAGGTAGTAATTGCTATCATTTTCATCATAAAGGCATGAATTTGAATCGGAGTTTCGGGAACAGGAAGAGGGTGTGAACAGAAGCGCAAAACCGTATTCAGTTAAATCCGAAACAAAAATGCCAAATGTCGACCCGTAACGGCCAACTCTCCACGAAAATGCGACCCTTCAAAGACATACTTCCAAACACGAGAATTTTCGGCAACAGTAAAATGTACATCGAATACGACCGAAATTTGATATTACGTAATTATGACGCCAAATAAACAAAAATGAAGCGCTGGCAACTCAGTGACAGCTTTCGCAGTCATGGAAAGCCGTTTATCGATCAATTTGAAAATTTAAAAGATTTTTTACAGGCGGCGTCTATCTGGGCCCCTCACCGCGGCCGTAACTGCTGCGCTGAATGAAAAGGTATCTGTAGTTGAAGCAAACCGTTTCAAACACTTTATGGCGTATGACTATGGGTAGTCACCTAAATTCCCTGAATGCAGTTGACGTACATGTCCAAGCGAATTCACACGATGTTGTTATTTATAGAAAGGAATGATTTTTCATATTTGCATGTAAGAAAAGCTCAACTTCTGTGTATCACCTCCCTTTAACATTGAGTAAACCTGATCACTGCTCGCGAACCAAGAATAGTCTAGTATAGGATAGTCAAAATGGAATTGCACAGTAGTGTGCTTTTCAGGATAGGTGGCACACTTTTGTACTATTCGAATCTTATGCTTTTTTGATGCAAATCATGTATTTACTTTTGGTTAATCTAAATACTAGCACATAAATTTGAACTCTAAACTAAGGCTGCCAGCAAAAGTAGTACTAGCATGCAAAACTACCATTGGTAAAACAAGGGTCCTGTGCTGTGATGACGTCATGTAATATTATGAAATAGCGATCATGGAGCGCTTGTCATGCTTAATCGCACTCAATTGACGATATTTAACAAAACAGCAAATTGTCAACTTGTTGATTACAGGAGCTATAAAAATGCGACGATTATAATCAAACCAATTCTTCAAAAGTAAGGGGCTGGTCGTCCACATTCATTTTGTTATAAAATAATCGGTTAATTTTTTCACGCTTGCCAGTAAAAAGTTTGGCCCGTCCTTTTTACGACACCCCTACTTGCCAATTCAAACAGCAATTATTGGAGAAGCCATTTTAAATTGCCACAGATTTAAAAAAATTGTTTGTGGGCAACATACTGGAAACCAGAGAAATAATCAAAAATGATTACAACTACAAATAACTATACTTAGTGCACATAGTAATACGATGCTAAAATAGTATTGTGATTTATATCCATAAATTGCAAGTATCCCAAAGCGTGGAGTCAATGCGTTTAGGGCTGCAAATTCAGAACGAAAATATTGTGGTTTTCGATGCAAAATACTTTCCCTAAATAAAAATTGTTAACCTGGTTTTTTCATGGGAAATATTGCCTTTAGCAGTCCGACGATAAGCTTGAGGTCGACTTCATCGTCATTAGACGTCATCTGGTATGCGGCAAGAAGATTTCGTACTTCCTCGCTGCTTTGAGTATCATCACGGCGTCTGCAAGAATTAGACCGTTTAGCGTCGAATTAAAGGAACAGCTTACGGCACCTAGATAACGCTTAAGTGGAATGGTAACGTAGTGTGAGAATTTCACTAAAGTACTGAAAGGATATAATCTTAAAAGCGAGACAAGATAGTGAGTCACAGTCAGAATACAATTGCTTCCTGAATTTGGAAGATGCAAGAGTAATTGGAATAATTCTCGAGCATAAGAGTGGCCATAAATTCGAACGTCGAATTTTATAAAACTGCTATCTGCAAACCCTTTTGTGCAAATAAATTATTGTATGTAATAATACAACATAACGATAATAAATTATCGTCGCACGGTTTCTGCAAACATTTATCAGTGACTTTTAAACATTGGCAGCTAAAATTTATAAAATAGTTCTCAAATTTTGAGAGAAACTAAATAGATTGAATGAAACTCAAATTGCCTCAAGAATGTAAAGAGAACCTGAGCGTCCAAAATATAGGGAGGTTACACCTATTTGGTGACTGCGATACCAAATGGTAACCTCCTCCTATGCGAGGTTAAAGTAAACTACGCATTGCCGGTGACACAGCGACTGTTCACAAGTTTATAATTACACTAGTAACTCTATCGATATTGCATAACGTAGTGAAGCATAGGTACACCTACGCCTTTTGCATGCCCAGCCAATCAGCTTTCGATAGCGTACGTTGATATGCTATATGTGGATATCACACAATACCGCACAAGTTAGAAAAAACTAACACCGGCAATAATTTCCCATGCCCGAAAACCCCCCAAGTCCAAGCTATCAGCCTCACAGGACGTCACAATAAACTTGGAAATTTTGGGTCGATGAACCACAGGGGCGCCATACTACCGTACCCATGGGTCGCAGAACAAAATCAACACCGGCAATAAGTTTGTCATGCCCGAAAACCCCCAGGCAAAACTTTTCAGCCGCCCAGGATGTTAGAACGAATTTTCGGTCGAAGAACCACGAGGGTGACATACCTCAAACCCCATGAAGGGAGCCTTAATCGCAAAACAACAAAGAGGCATCGGCATTTATCATTTTACTATGAAAAAAAATTTACCAGAGAAAAAATCCAAAGTTAAGATAAAAATAACCCTACTTCAGTGAAGGGTACTAAAATGAGGTAAAACCCTAATTTTGCCATCTGCCCCGAACCAATGGGCGCTACACCCTCGTTCTTATAGAACCACGGGTCGCAGAGTAAAAAAAACAACACCGACAATGAGTTTCCCATGCCCAAAAACCCTCAAGTGAAACTTTTCAGCCGCCCAGAACGTCAGAGCCAATTTTCAAATTTTGGATCGAGGAACCATTGGGGCGAAATACCAGCGGACCTCAAATCCCATAACTCCAGAGAATTTTCAGAGCCTTAATCGAAAAACAAAAAAGAGGCATCGGAATTTATGATTTTACTATGAAATAAAACCATCCAGAGAAAAAAAATTCAAAAGTTAAGATAAAAATAACCTTGCTTCCGTGAAGGGTACTAAAATGGGGAAAACCCCACATTTTGGCCCCTAACCCCGGAACAAGACCCCAAATCAAAAAAACGGTTGAGGAATCGACTATGTCGGTACGAATGAGCCAAATTTCATGAAAATCGGTTAAATCGTTCCGAGTTATGGCCGATCACACACATTCACAGACGGAATTTAAAAGATTTCACCCCTGCAACACACAATCTCCCCTACGCTTCACTACGTTCTGATAATAATTTGGTTTTCAGATGTAGAACATCTTTTTACTGTTACCATTTGGGTTCTTTCCTCCTGTCCGATCGTAACTGACCCTGAATTTACGACTCCTAGTTTTGAGACTCATAAGTGCGCCTGAAACGAAGAGAAACCATGATTTACAGCCATGTTTCTTCTACGGATTACCGGAAAATTCGGTTTTTTCACATTTCTTTTCAGTCGAACCTAGAGGTTTAGTGATACGTTACCGGTGGGTGTTTTTGGGTCGCCCGTTCGGCACTTTTTTCATATCTTTACAAGTGTGAGTGTACACAACATGCGAAGATTTTGCGATCCTGTAGCACTGTCAAAATTGGGCCAAAACCTCTGTTTTACACATGACGTATAAAGTATACGGATGGTGATTGGAAATTTTTTTACATTTCGGAGCACAACTCGCCAACGCGGCAAGATGAGGTCTTCGTCATTGCATCAGTACATGGTTTGTTCATCATTTTGAACTGGTTCCGTGGCTCTATCTATAAAATTTGAGCAGTAGTACCGCTATAACAGATGCATGCCCGGTGTTTTTGGCCCAAAAATCAGATTTTTGCTTGGTAAGACGGGGCTCAAAAATAAAAAAATCGAAACATTAATTTGAGGAGTAATCGATATTTTTACTCTAAATTCATATGTCTAGTTCACATATTTGCTGAGGAAAAGCATTTGGAAAGATCAAAAACCCTATTTTTGGATCCAGTGGCGTTCCAGTAGCCCATATTTTTACTCTAAATTCATATGTCTAGTTCACATATTTGCGGAGAAGAAGCATCTGGAAAGATCAAAAACCCTATTTTTGGATTCAGTGGCGTTCCAGTAGCCCAAATTTCGCTGTCAGCTCCTGTCGGAAACCCTTAAATTATTTTTTACTGGTAAATCGTTGTTTGGGTGACAGATACAAGTCCGGGAAGGTCAAGTTTATTTTTTTGACAGTCTATGATTTTGTGTCTTCTAGCTCTCCAAAATACCCTAATTTCCCTGTCAGCTCCTTCTCAAGCCCTTAACTTAATTTTGGCTGGGTAAACTGTATCTGGAGGTCAAGTTTATTTTTGAAAAGCTTAACTTAGTTTGACCCTTCGAGCCCCAAAAATAGCCATATCTCGCTGTCAGCTCCTGTTTGAAGCCCCTGTAAAATAAATATGGTTGGGAAACGGGTGATTGTGTGATAGATACAAGGTCGGGGAAGGTGAAATTTGTTATCTGAACAACCTACCTATGATTTTGGCTCTTATAACCAGCAAAATACTTTAATTTACTGCCAAAATGGTCAAATTTCGCTGTCAGCTCATATTTGAAACCTTTAAATCAGTTTTGACAGCGCAAATTGTTGTTTGGGTGACAGATACTAGGTCGAGGACTGTCAAGGATCTTCTAACCCCCCTCACCCATACCCTAATTTACCCCCAAAATGGCCAAATTTCGCTGTCAGCGCCTATTTAAAGATATGAATTTAATTTTGTATGGGCAAATTGCTGTTTGGTCGACATATACTAAGTGTGGGATTCTAAAGTTTATCTTTTGACAGCCTATGATTTTGGATCTCCTAGCTCCTCCCAAATAACCTAATTTACCCCAAACTGACCAAATTTCACGGTCAGCTTCTGTTTGAAACTCTTAAATTAGTTTTAGCAGGCAAATTGTTGTTTGGGTGACCGATACTAGGTCGGGAACTGTTAAGTTTATTTTTAGACAGCCTATGGTTATGGATTTTCAAGCCTCTCCGATATCCCATTACTCCCAAAATGGCCAAGTTTCGCTGTCAGCACCTGTATGAAGGCATGAATTTAATTTTAACTATGCAAATTGTTGTTAAGGTGACAAATACTAGGTCGGGTAGATCAAGTTTATTTTTGCACAGCCTGTAATTTTGGCTCTTCTAGCTCCCCTGCTCCAATACCCTAATTTAACACCAAAATGGCCAAATTTCGCTCTAAGCTGCTCTTTGAAGCCCTTAAATTAATTTTGGATGACTACGTTGTTGTTTTGTTGACAAGTATTAGCTCGCGGAAGGTAAAGTTTATTTTGGACAGCCTAACTACGCTTCTATCCCCCCAAAATAGCCAAATTTGGCTGTCAGCTATCTTTGAAGCCCTTAAATCAACTTTGGCTGGGCAAATTGCTATTTGCGTGACATGTACTAGGTCGGGGAAAATCACACTTATTTTGAATTGAAGCCCATAAACAAACCCCGTAACTCCAATACCGGAGTCTTAATCGAAAAACAAAAAAGAGGCATCGGCATATATCATTTTACTATGAAATAAAACCAACCAGAGAAAAAATTCGAAAGTTACGATAAAAATAACCTTGTTTCCGTGAAAGGTACTAAAATGTTGTAAAAACCCTCATTTTGACCTCTGACCCCGAACCCAGGGGGCGCCATACCCTTGTACCCATGGAACCATAGGTCGCAGAATAAAACCAATACGGCAATGAGTTTCCCATGCCCGAAAACCCCCACGTGAAACTTTTAATCCGCCAAAACTCCATAACTCCAAAACCGGAGCCTTAATCGAAAAACAAAAAAGAGGCATCGGCATTTATCATTTTACTATGAAAAATAAACCAACCAAAGAAAGAAATTCGAATGTTAAGATAAAAATAACCTTGCTTCCGTGAAGGGTACTAAAAATCCTCATTTTAACCTCTGACCCCTAACCATGGGGCGTTATATCCAAGTACCAATGGAACCATGGGTCGCAGAACAAAACCGGCACCGGCAATGAGTTTCCTATGCCCGAAATCCCCCAGGTGAAACTTATCAGCCGCCCAAGACGTCAGAATAAATTTTCAAATTTTGGGTCGAGGAACCATTGGGGCGATAAACCCCTGTACCTCAAACCCCATTAATCCAGAACCGGAGCCTTAAAGGTTGGGCAAATTGCTATTTGCGTGACATGTACTAGGTCGGGGAAAGTCACACTTATTTTGAATTGAAGCCCATAAACAAACCCCGTAACTCCAATACCGGAGCCTTAATCGAAAATAAAAAAAAATTCATCGGCATTTATCATTTTGCTATGAAATAAAACCATCCAGAGAAAAAAATTCGTTAGTTAAGATAAAAATATCCTTGCTTCGGTGAAGAGTACTAAAATGTGGTTAAATGGGGCCAAAAACCCACATTTTTACCCCTGACCCCGGGACCAGACCCCAAATAAAAACGTTCGGGGATGTACACGGTAAAGCGACTATGCCGGTTCGAATGAGCCCAAGATCATAAAAATCGGTTAAGGCGTTCTCGAGTTATGGCCAATCACACACACCCATACGGAATTTAAAAGATTTCACCCCTGCAACACACAATCTCCACTACGTTTCACTATGTTCTGATTAATTTTGACAATTTCTGATCTCGTACACTTAAGACTGTGAATATTGGCTCCTTCAATTCTCGTGCCATCCAAATTACATCAAACTAGCCCAATTTTGATGACATAATTTTTGGATTTTGGCTCTTGTAACCAACAATAGTACTAACAACTTTCATTAGTTTTCTGGGAAACGCGTTTTACGGGTATAGAAAAACAAAGCCATGAAAAAAGTTATGGCAAAATATAACGTTAGGTAATGCGTGTTTCACTGGTTATGTGAAATAGGGCTCTCGGTAAAAATTTTCCTGCAGTAATAATGAAATACTGAGGTAACGCATTACGATAATAGATTTGCTTTGATAAATGCATTTAATAGACAGGAGAAATGTCGTGGGTCGTTGCGGTGGAAAAATTTAGTACAATGTTATAATGGTGTGTTGGGCTTGGTGTTTTGTAATGCACATAGAAGAATGCGCTTTTGAACATGAAAAATTTCTGCGTTCAAGATAAGAAAATTGTTGAAGCTAATATATAGATTACCCCTGATGCTTGAGGTGTATGTCTTTACATACGAAATTGCCTCAATTTGAATGTCTGTGTACTACTCTAGGAATATTGCATTTGCTTTTGTAGTCTAGACAGAGGCTGGATTTGCTGCGTAATTAGTAGTGTATATTTTCTACGTGAATATTCAGTTTTTCATTGTAGTGAATAGAGAAAGTTCTATATTGTGAAACGGAAGTAATTCCCGTAAATTTACGTAATGCCTCATAAAGCATATTATAACATTTAATAGGGCTCTTGACTTTATGCACGATATTATTCTGAAATAGTATTTGATAATATTAATTTTGCTTTTGAAAATGTATTCACAAGCTTTTGCTGATAGTATAAAAACTTGTGTTGATATTGGACATATCATTTATTAGGCTTTCAAAATGTTTTATCTATTTTGTCTCCAGGATATTTTTTTAAATCACGTGATGATTAGTTGTTAAATGCATTATGACTTGAACTTGTTTTTGACTTGTTACTTTTCGTGGAAGAGATACGTCGCTTAAATAACAGCCCGAAAATGAACAGAAATATGATTAAGTTCTGAGTCTTTGCATTAACTTCGGTCTGACAAATTGGAAATTATATACTCCTGTTGTTTTCTAAAGCCCTCTACGTTTTTAATTACCGTAAAACAACATATAGACCCATGACGTAATGAAATTAGAACACAGTGTGTTTTGAATGAGAAGAATTGTGCTTGCAGAGCATATTATACAAGTTTTAAGAAAGTCAAATATCATTCACGCACTCCACATCTGATACACAACCTGTTGCAGTTTCCTGGAAATATTACCATACACATCAACTACTGGAAGGATTACCATACACATCAATTACTGGTTCTGTGATAAAGTAAAAGATATGGAACTTGATCAGGGGTAATCCATCCACTAGTCTCAAAAGATTTTTCTATCCACTAGTTTTAAAATTTTTATACCATAAAGGTGTTTCTTTTTCCATGCCCATAAAGGGAATTTTTACCTGCTAGTATTGTAATATAGCACAGCTCGAAATACCTATTATTTCTAACCTAATCTTATCCAAGTAGTCGACCACTTGCGGGGTGCCGTATTTTCGTGCCCACTCTGATGCCGCCCATCCATTGTTGGAAGTTAAGTACATGTCGGCGCCCATGTCAATTAACTTATTGACAATTTCCATGTTACCCTGGCCGGCACAAACCATTAGCACTGTAGCGCCGGTGGCGCTGTGCTGGTAATTTACTGAAACGAAAATACATTTACACGTCGTAAATAAATTAAGAACATTAGGACTGGGGTCGTTTACTAAAACTATGTTCAATCTGCTTAATAGTACAATTGCAGCAGCAAAGCATCGTCGTGAAATTGTTGCAACAAGGAAACGTACTAATGGCAATCAATGTGTGTTATACCTGCAGTGGTTGGTATAAAGGATGTAATAAAAAGCTTGGAGTACCACAGTGTTGTGCAGTTAAGTTTAAAAGTTAGATACATTTTATATTTAACACACCAAATTCAGTGGAATACCTGCCATTCAATAGTCAATTTACTGCGCTCATGGGAAACACAGTAGAGTTCAAGTCTCATGTTCGTATTACACATCAAGTTGTCTAGGAAATGGTAGAATCAACTACTTTAAAACAAAGCTAATAAATACCAAATATATATATATATTACTGCCATTGCATAAGCTACAAAGATAGTAATTGCAATTACAAGCAACTCGCTCCAACAAGTCCGCCTGTGAATGAGTCAAAACCAAAATAATCCAGATGTGTATTATGACATTTTTGCATCTCTCGTTGCCTCTTCTGTTTACTAGTAGTTGTTACATTTTCCTTACTGTCCGATGCACCCGACGATATTTTATCCAGTATAGATGTCAAAAAGCTCGAATCGTCCTCCTGTTTCCAGGCTTGTGTTAGCAAATCATCCATTTCAGGATCTGATGCTCGGTGCACGGGTGCTATGCTTGCCACTGCCTCAGCGGAGACATTTGGTTGTTGAGGACATTCTTTGTCAAGCTGCGATAGTTGGCTGTCAGCTAAAAAGCAATTTATAAACTATTATATATAAGTTACTTATGTTTAAAAACCAATCGGGAGATGAGCCTATTATGAAACAAAATATTAATAAAACGAACGCATGACGACAAGCGAACAGCCATATCAAGAATACGTTGTCGCTCAGGTGGCACGTTAACAATCCACAATATAATCAACCAAAGCTGCAAGAACCAAAGACCATTGAGCACTTATAAGAGACAGTAATTGCTCATAAATGCAAAAGAACGAAATTATTTTGCACGTTAGTCAATGTATACAAACTTGCGTTTATAAAAATTTCTATAACATTGATTTCTGCTTTGAATTTAAAACGGCTTTATGTTTAAAAAATTTATCAACGCAAATAGTTCTGAATTAATCAGAGATTTATACAACTTTAGATGCACTTCATATTTATATTTTATTCGCCATTAATATTAAACGGGCAACAGCCTAAACCCCCGAGTGAACATTTGGACCTGTGGAGAGATCAGTAATGTCTCCAAAATACGATTCCTTGAAAGAAACTAGGATTTCAAAAACCCCATTTGCCAATATTTAACATTTAGTGAATAGTTTGACTCGGAGAACATTTTATGCACGATAACTGTGAGCTGTATAAGTCTTGATGATGCTACTTTAGACGCGACATATTAATTTAAACGTCAAAACAACATGTCTAATATAATTTTATTATAACCAAGTATATAACGCCCGTTTATTTTTCACTTCATAAGTATTAACCTAGTAGCTGTAACAGATCGAACCCGAACCTATCTTTTCGACAGATAGATATTCTGCAGTCGCGGACATAACGCACATAAAAACAAACCTGAAATGTGCATGCACTTCAACACAAACCGTTTGTAAACGAACGCTGCATTGCTTGTTTATGGGCAAGTAAATTTAATCTCCACCTATCAACCATCCGAAGTCGTTATTTTAGTATAAATTTAGCAGTGCCCAATCAAACAAAAAAGTATTTTCCGTTCTCTAACATCAAATTTGTTTGTCCGATTTAAATTATAGAAAGGTATGTTCACGAACAACTGAGCTCTCTATGCGCAGAAAATTTTGGCAGGGGGCCACAGGGTTCCGAACCGGGGCGCCAGATTTTGCCAGGGGGCATTTTTCCAAGAGAAAAACGGTTAGAAACACTGCCAAAATGGTTTTGAAGAAGAGAAAAAGCTATTTTCAAGCAATTTGCGAAATTTTTTGGCTTCAGAGCTGAATTTTTATGTACTTTGGACCGACTGGAAACAAAAAAATTTTCGAAGAGGCGGTAAACCGGGGGAGCCCAAAATTTTGCCAGGGGCATGAACCGGGGGCATATGTTCTGAACCAGGGGGAACCAAAAAAGTACCAGTACCCCCATCCCCCAATTTGGAGAGCCCAGAACAATAACTAATAAGGGTCGTTTCCGTTATGACATCAAATTACTTTAAATTTTTTCAAAGCTAATAAACGTTACCGCGCTGCCATTGTCTAATTAGAAATCGCTAATGCGTGGCTAACTAACAACTGAATCGGATTTTCTATTTGCACCTTAACCATGAAAGTATTCCCGCGACCGTATTTTCACTAATCCGTTAGTGGGGTTATCTTAAGTTTACACCGTATTATTGACGAACGTTTCTTTAAAAAGCGAACAGTGTTACGTTTGTTTTTCGTACACTTGTATGTTTCTTTCGCCAGAACCCAAAAGTTGAATGTCGATATATACAAGTAATAGTGACAAAATCATTTACAATAACAGCTGCATTTCAAAACCATAACAAGCCTTTTGGAAACACGCCGGCTCTGAGAATCAGTCTGTAATATATTGCAGTAATATATATTGTAGACTACGTAAATAATTCCGTCGAAAATAAACTAGTAACTCCCAAGCGTGAGTAAAACGCAGCCTGCGTGGTTTCATTTTTTAAGTTATCACTTTGTTTAATCACATGTAACAAGCTATTTGATGTATATACCTTGAACCCTGACCACATTGAAAATCCTAAATCCTCGTCGAACCTAAACCCAACTGACAACACAACAAGTATTATCGAGCTGGCCTCTAGATAACTAAACAATCGTATTCAGCCTAAAATCGATAGACAATTCCTGAATCCCTGCGCGCAATACATAATCAGACAAATAAAAACGCATATTTTGAAAATCGGTTTCGTCGATGGTTGTTTCGTCGATTGTAAACCCCTTGAAACCCCATGAAAAGGTAAAATATAGCCCGTTTAGGCTGTGGATAGCAAAGCCATCGTATCCAACTTGATAACCTAATACGCGTTCATTGTAAAGTAAACACATGTTATATACCGAAAATTGAAAAATGGCTAATTCTGGCAAAGGATGGACCCACCATATTCGGCCCCACAAAAGTCATGGTCAACAAATTTGTAGATCTGGAAGAGCTCATCCAGTTGTCTTGATTTTTCGATGCGAAGCCTATGTCGCGAGATGCTGCGAAACACTGGTACCCGCATGGTCGGTTTGGCAAGGAACCTTTAAAAACTTGTTTTTTTGCCATTTTCACACGCGAATATGGGTCGGAGCTGTTCGAGTTTAACTAAAGGGCACAATCTCGTCACTTTTACTATCGAATAAAAAAATTTACCGAAATCCATCAATCCGAAGATGAGGTATGAATGACAGAAAAAGACCAAAGAAATTTTCACGATTTTCCCCCTAGCAACCTAGGTGGAAACTTCGCTCGCTCCGTTTCAATAACTTTCCTAAAATAGAATCAGATATTCATTCTACCAAAGATTAGGATTTTGTATAAAACGAATTCAGTCGTATCAATATGCTGAGAATAACTTTTAAGATAAACATACCTTAACATCCCTACTGAAGAAAAATTATTACACAGTGAATACTAAACTGCAACACTCTATAAACTCAACCAACACTTTCAAGCATTATCTGCCATGCCAGCTAACCTACAGTTCGAATTTTTTCATGTACTTTTACATAGACAATAAATATCAATATGTACCAGTATTCTGTCGTTTTACTTTGGGCTTCACAGCGGAATCACTCATGAAATCAGTTCTAAAATTTAAAAAAAATATTATTGCAATTTATTGTTTTTCATAATGTGTTATCCTGCAAAATTTATCAGATACTAAATTTAGGTTGCCGATTGCGGTCTTACGTAGTAAGAATAATACAACGCAGATGCAATCACAACACATTTTTAATAAATTTGCAAAGACTGCGTACGTTAACAAAAAATAAGATACGTAACATAATATGAATCGTGTGCACCTAACAAAACAGAGAATGCAGTCAACAAACTAGTAATGTGCGTGGGATACCTGAAAGTTCTACCGGGTTCTACTATCGACGATGTCTAATCCTGTCAAACAGTTATAGCATCACTAAACGACTACAACTGCGTGTTAGTAGACAGATATAAATATAGATAAAATTAGGGTAGGATGGTGGGACAGGACGACTTGAAACGTTTTCTAAATACAGCTTTTATAATAAGCAACATCCTAAAATGACAGAGAAAACATAAAAATATAAAACAAATATAAAAATAATTATATTCCAGAGCTTTACAATGTTTCTAATAATAATGTTAGATAATATGTTTTCTTCAAAACGACGATGTTTCTTTGAATTGACGTTTTTCTACGTAAATGAGCTATATAATAAGTAAATACAGAACTTACACTTCCAATCCTTCATCAATCCGCCATGCTTATAAAGCATAACTTTTAACATTACTTGTTATCATAATGTTGTGCTGTTATATCGACATACAAAATTATCCGTTGATTATTTTAGAGGGGGAAGGGGGCGACCCCAAGGATCGGCTCCCCCCCCCTCCCTCCCGGCGAGCTCCTCCCTACACACCGAGCCCTACTTTTTCGCAAAAAGACACCTTAAAATTTACGTTTTTTCAAAAAATTGACCCTTAAGGGGTCACTAGAAAATTTAAAACTGGCTGAAAAAATTGTTAAATTGTAAAAACGGTAATATTTCGATTTTAAAAACCTGTATAACGTAAGTCTGAAATACGTAACAATATATACACGCATATCGTAGGCTAAACGATAAATTATTTTGGTCACCAAACCAAAAATATGCATGTATATATAAATATTATGGCCAAAACTGAAAAAACCAGGGCCACAAAGGTATGTGGGGACACCTGAAAGCAAAAAATATATTGTATTAATTTTTATAAAATTACTGACCCCTTAAGGGGGGGGTCACGACCCTTAAAATAACCTAAAACGCCTAAAATAACCCCGGATTATGCATGTTAGTGTTTTTCATTTAACAATTATATAGTTCTCAGATAGTACAAGAAAGCAAGGCCAACTTATGAATGAATCCGCTTTAGGTGAGTACAGTTGAGTTCTTCTTTTCTCAACTTAGCTCACAACCTTAAATCCGATGACAGCGTATAGATCAGTATTTCCGTTATGTACGTGGCATCCAAGATTTCCGACAGAGTAGCATGTATGCTTTTTAGGAACACTAATTTCACACTGTTGCCAGTTTCGGCATGTCATTCTACGAACGCGGAGATACGTACAGAACGTGCACTGAACTGTGAATGCAAATGGCAAAACGAAATGGCGATTTGTGTACCACTCAGTTCGTAATTCGTACACTGTTGTACACACGTATATTGGACTAAAGTATTACTTGCTACTTCGTCTAACAGAAAATCACAAACTTACAAAGACAATATATCCTCCAAATATTGTTCTTGCACTTCAAAGCATCGAGTTGGAACTGTAAAAGATAATAATATAACTAGTTGAAATCTTAAACATCACTAGCTATATCAGTAGTATACGAGACCGAACTATAATTTTATAACTACATATATATATTATATAACACACATATTAAATGACAATCCCGAATTTATGATATACAAAATTATATCAAAACACTAAATAGCCAAAAAGTTAATAATACGTAAAACAATTAATATAGCATTACATCTATATTCATAAATCGCATGCGAGGGTGAAATAGAACGAGAGTGGTTTATCTCTATTGTTGCCAAGTGTAATCATCTGTAAAACAGGCTTTGTATTTGATGTATATACAGCCATAGAACCTTTGTATCCCCTGAAGCATTATAATGCTGGTCTCATAGGAGATAAGGCAGACCACCTATTAAGATATAAGAAATTGTTTCGGCAAATAAGTTTCGCCGATGGTCTGCCATAGGCCATTTCAACCCCTGAAAAAATATTATAAAGTTATGTTGAAATGTAGGAGATAATACCATCGCATTTAATGCACCAAAAAGGTATAACCGTTCTAAGTGCCCTTAGCCATAGTACGCAGTACATAACCAAACAAACGACGACTGAGTATATTTTAGAAATAGGTTTCACCGACTGTAAACCCACTGAGGCTCTCTAAAACGACATAAAATATTCGTTCTCCGCACTAGATGAGCAAACCATTGCATCCAGCGTACAGAAAACTATATATGCAGAATTTTCTTGATGGACTCTATGTAATATGCAATCAAACAAATGAAAACAGACTAAATTTTGAAAATCAGATTCGTCGACAGCAAAATCCTTGAAACCGAAATCCATGAAAATATATAATATAATCAAATTGGATTCTAGAAAACCAAACTGTCATATTCAGCGTGCTTTGCAACCTATTAATAACTCGCTATAAGGTAAAAAACAAGGAATAACACGACGAAAGTCAAATCAATGTTTCTGGCAGAGGATCGACGAACAATATTCGGGGTCTCAGCGATGAAGTGGTCACCAAAAAGTGTTGTTCAGCAAAGCTGTATATGTTGATGATAATGAGCTGATCCTGCTTGGTTTTCGAGGTGAATCCTATGGCCCGAGATATGGAATGAGACAGTGGTACCCGTATGGTCAAATTTGGCAAACAACGCTTAAAATATTCTTTATTTTGACAAAGAATATGGCATCGGCACTGTTTGCCTTCAACGACATCGCATCACATTTGCTATCGAACAAAGAATTTAAGGAAATCCATCCACTCGAAGATGAGTTGCGACAGGCAAAAAAGACGATTTCCCCCTAGAGCCCATACTAGAAATTCCGCTCTCTTTGCATTCTCCGTATCAATAACATTACAAGATATATTACTAGTAGGTAAGAATGTCCTTTAGGGGCATCTAAAACGGAACCCCTGACAAAAGTGATAATGGAAAAAACTTACGTTAGGTAATGCGTTCTTAATAGTCTATGTAAAATAGAGTTGCTGGTGAAAAATGGCCTTACCCTAGTATGCCGAGGTAATGCACAACGGCATTAGTTGTGCTATAAAATATGTATTTATTTGCGTAATGGACTGGAGACATGTAGTTGGTCATTGCGGTGGAAAAATACTCTATTTTTTGAATTAAGTAAACTGTTCTATAATCTTTTGGGCTTGGTGCATTTTACCGTAGAAGAAGATTGCGGTGGATAATTGCACTTCTGAGCACGAAAAAGTTTTGCATCAAGATAGAAAAATTTTGAAAACTAGGCATAGATTTCCCCTCATTCATGTTCCACTATTTTTCAATTTATCACAAAACTAGTAATTGATGTGTATGGTAATATTTACAGGAAACTGCAACAGATAGTGTATATCTTGAGTGATATTTCACTTTCTCAAAACACGCATAATATATCCCCCTTCGCAGTCAAAACAAACTGGTATCTAATGTTCTTACTTTCTGGATCAATATGTCGTTTACGGCAATTAAAAACTTAAAGGGTTATAAACTACAAAAGTATATAGTTTCCAGCTTGCCTGGCCGAAGTTAATGCAAATACCCAAAACAGAGCTTAATCCTATTTTTGTTCATTTTCGGGCTGCTATTTAAGAGGCGTATCTTTTCCATGAAAAGTAATAAGCCAAAAACAAGATCAAAGTCAACGAATTTAAAAAAAAACTATTATTCACATGATTTTTAAAAGATATCCTTGAGACAAAAGAGATAAAACACTAGCAAACCTGAAAAATATGTTATATATCAACAGAAGTTTTTATGCTACTCAACAAAAGCTTCCGAATACATTTTCAAAAACCAAATTATTATCTACCTCACAAAAATATCGTGCATAAATTTAAAAGCCATACCTTAAAATGTTGTAATATATATACTTTATGAGACATGTTGTGTAGTATTTATTTATTCGAGCATAAATTCTTTAATCTAAAAAGGAGTTTTACAGGCCAACACTAGCCAAACCGTGCTGATGAACTGGTCAAGCTCGGTAGTTGTAAACGTAATTTTTAGCTTTGCAGGTTAAAAGTTGTAAGGAATAGGGAACATCAAACATGTTTAAGGCTATTACCTCAGACTACCACCTGTGACTCTGTTACCATATCTAAGTAAGATCAGATAATTGCTGTTATGAAATTGTACAGCCGGAAGCGCTACCTTTTGGTAGTTGTGAAGAATACGGATGGACGGCACTTTAGCCGCAACAAGAATCCCGTTAAACGTAATTTGAAAAGTATTGAAAAGCTTATTTTAATTCCACTCCTGCTGCAACGAACTCATTACCACAAAAATAAAATGTCATCAATGCGAAGTGTATAAGGGAAATAATTTATTGATAATGACATATATTTGGCTGTTGGTGTTTGTCACAAGATTGTTGATTAAAATAATCCGGGCAAAGCTAACGAAATTTTGATTACGAAGAGCACTTCAACAATTATACATTGTCTTGATTGAGTGCTATTATCTTGCCGTGATTTATAAACTTTTTAGCTGAAGTAAAGAAATAGCGGCAGCAGAAATGTAAAAGTATAATCAAACATTAGCTGAACGGCTCAAAAAATAGCTTTGATTTTATGCAAATTGGACAATAAAGAGTAAATATTCTTGTTATGGTTTACTTTGCTAGCTAAATTTTGATTCGGAAATGAAATAGTTTTATTAAAAACCGGCACGTGGATACCAACACCTGAAACTAGATCTCCGATCGTTAAACTTAAAAAACAAAGCTATTAACCTAGTAGCTTGTCTTATCGCGCAGATGGTGAATTCTAAGTGGTGAATATGTAATTTACATAATCTACAAATTGGGATTAAAACACCTATATAGCTTGAGTGGTTGCGGAGATATAACCATTATCATATATTTTGGGTCCCATTGGCCCGCTGAAAAATCTTTCTGACTCATCCCTGCAACGTAAATAATGACTAATTTGCAGATCACAGAGGATGGATTCATTTGCAAGATGAGTTCAAAAACACCCATACACCTCGAGCGGTTGCGGAGATATTATAATTTTCGTGTATTTTGGGTGAAATGAGCCCAATGAAAACCCCTTTTGACCCAACCCTGCAGCGGAAATAATGACAATAGCAGCACGCTAAGAGGATGAATTGCTCTGCAAAATGAGACCAAAACACCCACGATCCTCGAGTGGTTCCGGAGATAATACCATTTTCGTGTATTTCGGGTCTCACTAGCCCATCTTAGAACCCCATATGATGCACACTCTACATCCTAAGAGAACTGCGTAGCAAAGTTGATATGCGCATGACAGTCTTGTACGAGAGACTTGTACGCTCTACGAAATAAAGATGTTGGAATCGCTTTTCGTGCCTAACTAAAAGGCACCAATAGATATTTGAAGCTTTCAAATGACCTAATACGCGAATCAATCTGCCTAGCCAAAGTTGAGTTATGCGCGTCAAGCTAAAAACCCAATAACGCACATTGTCAAATTTTACCACTGTCACTGCTAGTAATAATTCTAATTCTTTGCTCGTGCCATCACATGTTTGAAAGAATCTTCGTTTCAAACTGTGTTCAAAATAATATTTATCTTCTTTTCAAAAGAATTTTTCAAGTTGAATAATGTTCGATAAATTAATCATTTTGCTCGATGTTATTTCGAAAAGAGACTTCTAGAGAAGGCTGCCTATACTGGATCCCCAAAAAAACCTGATTTATAAACTACAAATTCCTTTTTGACGAACGGCACAAAAATATTGTTTACAGTAACCATACAAAAGTGAAGCGACAATTTAATCGTTTGTACAGCCGTGCAGCGTTATCTTTCAAGAATATTAATCAAGTGGTTTTGTTACAAGCTATGTAATTCGAGCGCAAAAAAAACGCTGTTGCAACGTTCACGAATCAACGAAGTCAGTTGCACTTGTCTTTGTGCACTTAAATTTGTCCATGAACGCATTTACAAGTTAGTTGTTTCCTCAAAATATTTTAGCTTAAGTTTTGCACAGACTAAGTGGTTGCTGTGTTTTCCCAGCGGTTGTATCATACCCTCAGGCAATACGTAATTTTGGCCATCCCAGATATTTTCCTGTAATTACGATTTTGTGATGTGAATAAAAAATGCTATTTTTTCCATTTTCTCTAAAAAATTACGAAATTTTTCCGGTGGTGCTAAAATCGGTAGAATATCCTCTTTGTAAGTAAGCAGTATCACAATCCGTTGTTAAATTACACATTTTTCACGTTTTTAGACAAATAGAGTACTTTATGGAACTCAATTTAACAGGGAACCCCAAATGTACTGGATCATCCACGCCAGCAATTTCCCGTCCTCCCAATTCCAAAAAGCCCACCAGGTATAATTTTGGCTGTTTGGTGAAGCCAGATTATGCAGGTAATTTTTGGATTTATCTTAATTTAGCAACTTACCGTTGAAACAGACTGATGTACGAAAATATTCACAAAAAAGCTCGATATCCAAATTCGCAGACATCAAAATCAACTTGAGTTGAGGATATCTGGGCAGCATGTCGCGTAGAGCAATAAGCAAAAAGTCGGACAAACGATCACGCTCATGTACTTCATCCTGAAATTAAAAATTACATTCAATCCTATATAACGACGCTACAAATAACTGAACCGGTGGAACATCTTTGGGATCAGCGACGTCATGACAAATATTGAACACAATACGTTAAGCCACCTGTATTTACTGAATATGAGAAACAGTGAACGAAACATGGAACTGGGTCATTTTGGGTGGTTAGGCAAACTGGTTAAAAAATATGACACAGGTGCAAATATCATTCAAATATTCTATATAGAACAGTATCGCTGTTGTGTTCTCGTAAAGACGATTGTGTACAATAAAAGTAGGGTCTGAGATTTCGGAGCATTGTAGAAGCTCATAAATAATGTTTTAATAAATATTCATGCTACAAATGAAATATGTTAAATTCTAATGTACAGTCACAGTTAAATAATGCTGAATTTTAACACACCTTATCAAGTTGCATGATCTTGTGTACCACAATTTCAGCACAGATAAGAATATGATTCTGAGTTTGAATTTCAGACAGTTGGAAACTGTGCACAATCAAAAGTTTCTTTTACAAAATATTCAGTGAATAGTTATTTTATATGTTGCTAACAATTTATCTTGCAGCATTTCGAGTGACCCAGGCGGAAAAATCACCCAAAGAGTAGCACTGACCGGTAAGCGATATTTTGTTATGAATGATCGCAGAACATAAATTTCAAGCCAATGCTACGTCTCATTTTGGGCATAGATAAATGCGCAGAGACTACCCCGTATAAAATTTATTAAATTGCCCAATCAATAAATTTATCACAGAAAATATTTGCTTTAAACTACAAGCAGAGTTAATAAATAAGCCAAAATAATCCTACCAAAACATACCACTAATATGTGCGTCACTTTATCTAAAGGCTTATCTGATCCGATTAAGGTCCGTAACAACACACCATTTGTACAATAGGTAAGAAGTGTTTTCTGCGATGTCCTTAAAATAAATGTAATTTAGTTATGAAAAAAATGCAAAACATGCCACATGCGGAGACAAAAAACAGTACTCGAGTATCGCTCACTAGTAAAATCTAAAACACAAATATTATAGCTAAATTAAGCGTCGAACTTCAAGACCACCAGTTCACATAGCCAACGAATTGAACTTAAATAGAAGTTGAAGTTTATAAGCAATGAATTGCATAGAGACAACGCTTGTTCATTTATATTCCCATTGACATTTTGCATGACCGGAAGAAAACGTTAACGTCAACTGTCAAACCAGTGCAACATACCTCTTTTCAAGACGTATTTGATAACCAACCGTCTGTCCAACGTCTTCACCGCGTTCGGCTGATACGCGCTCAGTTACTGATATGGCTGCAATCCTTCGCGGCTGCGAACAATATATCTTACACGGAACTCCACTTGCATTCGAGTGCTCCAGCACAAACTGTGGAACCTAAATGATTAAACATTGCTATACCTGCAATGCGGAATTGCACAGTAAAAAAGTTAACATCATTTTAAA
>JASANE010022123.1:0-19101 GCA_030248225.1 Trileptium ribeirensis | reverse complement strand
TATATGTTCCGTACTTCGTTCAGTTTTCCGTATTGCTCTATATAAGGTTTTGGTACGCTGCAAAAAATGGCTTGGATATCTAGAGACCAGCATAAATACTCGATGCGTTGTCAGTTGTCTTTCATGAGTTTAGAGTCAACGGGGTTTTAGGTTTTAGAGTCAACGATTGTAGACATTCTTCAGTAACTTGGCTACCAAAATTTTGAACGCCTTTAACATAAACCGAATTAATTAGATTCAATAAAAATGTAGAGATCACCGCAGTCCATTGGTTGACAACACAAACTACCACCGTAACTGGCCGGTACTTCGACACCAATATTTGTCCACTCTTTTATGACGACCATGATTATTTTAAATTCGAAATTCTATAATAATTGATATCAAGCGGCCGAGGCGAACGGACTTTCCACTGACGGAGCTAGGAAGAAAAACGTAAAATTTTCTTTTTTATCTGTCGACGTAATTATTATCTTATCTAAAGGTGGATGGATTCGACAAATTTTTTTACAGTAGGAAAAGTGATGACGATGTACCATTTAATAGAACAGTCAGAGATCCAAATCCATCTTAAGTTCAAAATTGTCCGAAAACTGATTTTAGGGGTTCCTCACAAAATATACCTACGGATTGTTGCTGGTTTCGCGAGCCATTGTGTCGCTGCATACGCGTCAAATCCAAGACATGGAATCAGCTAATCGAGACTTATAACTTCGCTGATACATCACTTTTGCAGGCTCACGCTATGAACCTCTGGTTACCCCAATCTGACTCGATAACTGCGTGCAATACATATGGCTGTTCAAATTTCGACAAGTTTATTGCATGCTTTTACCTGTTACAACAAGTGCTGCTAGGTTTTGAAGCACGGAAAATACGGCAGATTTATTATCCAGTGTCCAGAGTAGCTACATATTAGATTTTCAGAGGTTTCCAGGGGTTTAGTTTCGATCATCCTAATTGTCAGAATATAGCATGTGGAAAGTTATATGGTTATGTATTGCTTTGGTTTGATCTAGAATAGTTTGTATAGGTTTCCTGGCGCATTGACTGCGGTAGTTGTTTTACATAAGGCTCAGGAAAACCTACTTTCAGAGGGTTAATAGATTTTAGACTTGAACAACAGTATTTATGAATACAGCTTGTCTTCTTATGATTGGATATTTATTGCGTTCAGGGTGTTTACAGTAGTTATACGGTGTTTTTGGTGCGTTGAATGCGATGGAATTGTTACCTATGCACCAACTTGGATTTGTTGTACCTTTCAAGCGGCATTCAAAGCATTGTGCATCGACCAGCCCAATTTTCCGCACATACCTTTATTGCTTTCGGGGCGTTTGATTGGTGTGTATGAGTCTAAATAAGACTAATAATAATCGTCCGCAAACTTTATACTCACCGCATGCACTCATTACGTTTCACCGTCGCTTACGAGCCACTACTTTAGGTTTATGGAATGAAAAATTATAACAAAATTGACAGCGGAATTGGAACACATTTAATCAGTTTCGTATCAATATACATGCACTAAAATACCATCAACTCCAGTAGAACCATTTAATCAAGCCGCAAAAAGCATTCACCCTTTCTTCTATGTGGTCCTAGGACACAAAGGGCATCGTGTATGCAGTCAAAAAATGGTAACAAAAAGGAAAATAATCGCAGGTTTACTATCCTTGTACCATTGGGGTGGCACTTACGCAACATTCGCGGATAGATGCATGCAGTCTCAGCACATCTTTCACAGGTGCAGTCTGACCATTGCTACACAGCATGTGAAAATAGGTATAACCATTGTACGCAGTTTGTGGCGATGGTCATAATCGTTGTTACACAGTTTGTGGCACTTGTAATAACCATTGCTAGTGTTTGTGGCAACGGTCGCAACCATTGTTACACAATCTATACATATTAACAAATTTTGTAGCAATGGTTTTAACTCTAGCTATATACAGCTGCTAATCGGCAGTTTCAAAATTCTGTTTTACACAGTAACAGTTTTGCACGTACGTGCTTATAAGGGTAGGGAATTACCCTGCTAAGGCGTCGCACCGCACCCTCTACCGCACCCTCGGCACGCAACGCCGAACTCACTCCTTCTCTCCTACCCCCCTCCCCCACGCAGCATGTGTCCCAACCTATTGCTACCGCCATCCCCGCCGGGAAGCCGTAGGCCGGTGTAGATATATAAGTCCGATTGTTGATTACATTAAAACCATAAAAAATAAAAGCATAGCTACAAAATTTATTGGATTTATTAGGAAGAAAGGTGCATGCATCGATCTCTTGTCCCTAGGGTTAATAGTAATTTTAACTAAATACCAAATTTTAAATGGCAAGGTGATTTTTTATAAATGCAGGACATTGTGTGCAAGAACCGGACATCTTTTTAACGGAAATAAGAGACAGAAATCTTTTACGGCTGGCTTTATATTATATTTAATTTCCTATAGATAGCTTTTCAATATTTTTGATTCAGCAAGAAATTTAAATCTTTGACGTTCCAGAATCAAAAATATAAAGACCCCTATCCAGATTCTGAAACATAAAGACTGTATTCTATAGTTAAAGATGCCGGGGTCTGAATTTTTTGATGGCGCAGTAATCTAGGTAGAGTGTAAATTTATTACTCTTTAATGATAGGTTGGCGCAAATTATGTGGTCCCTGAACATGGGCAGGGTCTAAGACATGGGTCTAAGAACACAAGAGAAGTAGGTCATTTTAACAATATAACCTACAATGTCACACTCTTCTGCATAGTTGAATCTTGTAAGCTCATGGTGTAACCAAGAGTGCATAAGGAAAAAGTATGACACTTTCATGCACTCTAATGCAAACCCAACCCGTGTTGGAGGACGTGGGCGTTTTGGACGGAGGAGAACCCAACCAATAGCCCCAACCCTTGTAAAAAAATTTCTGGCCGTCCCTTAGGGGTAGAACACTTGCCGGAGGTCACCGCAATGGGTCTAGCTGCGACACTACCAACATGTGGTATCATTCTCGGATAATTTACCGCACGACGTCGTCTGTCAGGGTCCCCGGGCAGGCCATAAAAACCAGTAGAAGCACGAAAAATTTAGTACATGCGAGAAATATTAGATTAAATCAGTTGACTGGTTGCTCTAGGTAGTCTAGCCAGTTCCTCTGGCGGTCTGACCATGCATCGGGTTCCCTCGGCTCACCTAGGTAATTAAATCATTCTTGTTATTTTATGCTTGACCGTAGTTACTGCTTTATCATGCGTTTTGAGATTTTATACATTTTTACCATGACAACGGACTGATGCAAGAATGGCCAGTACTGGCAGTATTATATTGTTAATATACATAGTAAAAACAGATATGCCGTAAAATTAAGTTTGATTGTAAAACAACAACAGTGGTTTCAGAGCCGTAATGTCATTGAGGCTCGAGTTTAAGTGTAATCCTTAAGTTTTCCAAGCTGCGGAGTAGGCCGATGGCCGCATATTGTAAATTTTGAAGGCTATTTATCACGGAAAAGTGTTCGGGACCACCTGGATTATTACAAGATATTCAATGTTGGAAGACGGCTGAGTTTTGGCATTGTAAGTTTTGTAGGGGTTTCTTGGTTCTAACCGAAACGCCCGCATGCTCCGAAATCCAGGTTGTTAAATGACGGCAGATACTTGTGACGTAGTCTGCTTCACAAGAAGAACAAGTATATTTATAAACAACGAAGGACTTCAAAGCATCCGACATTTCTTTCTTGAATTTTAAAAGGCTCCTGGTTCTTTGTCCCACTTCGAAAACAATTGTAATGTTGTGGTTTGGATAATATCTTTTGAACAGAGTGGTCAAATTATTTTCGTCTCTGTACGTAAAGATGTCAATAAATAGTAACTTAATAATGAGAAATGTAGTTTCTTGCCCATTTATTGACATGATGGTTAGAATTAGAACGATTAGAAGGCATGATGGTATTAGAATGCCATTTGTTGAGATACGCTCGGATAGCGCTATTAATGATTTTGCTCGGGTAGTCATTGTTGTGAAAAAGTTTGCTGAGAAACTGTATTTCGTGCTGTATAACGTGATAGTTTGAACCCATTTTCAAAGCTCGATGCGAAAGGCAATTGATTAGGCATTTGTATCTAGGATAGATGAACGAATCGAATTTGGTCAATAAGCCCGTGAAAGTGGGTTTGCAAAACGTTGATATGACTAGTTTGTCGTTTTGTTTCGTAATATTGACATCAAGGAATGCTATGGTATCACTGGTTTCAGCTTCCAAGGTATCTGTTAAATATCGATTTGTCCTGCTTGTTCACAAAATCCAAGAATTGTTCATCTGGGTGTTTATTATTGAAAACTGTGAACGTATCGTCAATATACGATTTGTGGACTGTTGGTCTGAAGCTTAACGGGAAGGTTTCTAGCCATATGGTTCCAGAAGCGCACATAAAGATGTTATCTAGGGTAGCTCCGAAGGTGCACCCCTTAGCAACACCGTCGATCTCATCGTAGATAATTTTGTTCAACAGAAATTGGATGTTCTGAACATATAATTGAATAGCATTTAGAATTTGGTTGATAGGTATCGAAAGTGTGATGATTTTATTATTCACAGGTGCTTGAATTAATTGTAAAGTTTACGAAATGGGTACATTTGTGAAAAGACCTGTTACGTCAAAACTAGCATGAAAACAGTGTCTCCCGTAGAAATGGCTGCAAATTCAGCGAATTCGAACGAATTAGTTTGAAATCGGCTCAAACTATCACGTTATACACCGCGAAATACAGTTTCTCAGCAAACTTTTTCACAACAATGGCTACCCAAGCAAAATCATTAATAATACAATCCGAGCGTATCTCAACAAACGCCATTCTAACACCATCATGCTTTTTAATTGGTCTAACTCTATTAGAGTCTATGGTTAAACCATCATGTCAATGCGATAGCAACTGAACAAAAACTGCATTTCTCATTGCTAAGTTATCCTTTATTGACATGTTTACTCAGAGACTCGAAAAGAATTTGACTAGTCTGTTCAAAAAAATATTATCCAAACCGCAGCATTACAATCGTTTTCGAAGTGGGACAAGGAACCAGGAGCCTTTTCAAATTAAGGAAGAAATACCGGATGCCTTGAAGTCCTTCGGTGTTCTATACTAAATATACTTGTTCAGCTTGTTAAGCAGACTACGTCGGCATTACGTGCAGGCATTTAACAACGTGGATTTCGGAGCATTTGGGCGTTTCGGTTAGAACCAAGAAACCGCACCCGAACCTACAATAGCAAAACTCAGCCGTCTTCCAACATTCAAGATCTTGTAATAATTCAGATAATCTGAAACACTTTTCCGCGGTCAGTATCGATAAAAATTTACTATATTCGTCAAAACGACCTACTCCACATTTTGGAAAACTTAACTATTACACAGTTAAACCCGAACATCAATGACATTTTGGCTCTGAGACCACTGTTGTTGTTTTACAATTAAACCTAATTTTACGGCATATCTGTTTTTACATTATTCTTGTACTGTTACTACATATATACCACCATCTGTTTATATATTGGCCAACAGAAACCACGTTAGTTTCAGAGCAGGTTTCGACTTTTAAACCTTCTGTAGTTTCACTACAATGTCATGACAAATATATAGAGCCACACTAAATATACATATATTCGACACACCTTGCCGAACACTGGAAATTTTGATAAAAGCACAAAATGCAGGTAGTATAGTGCTTTAAGTGTGTCTAACAAAGTCACATTCCGAATAATGACTGAAACTGAGCTCAAAAGCCTTAAAGTTATGCAAAGTTTTAACAAGGTCAACTGCTATCAAACTAGTTAACATGAAGCAGCGTAGCAATTTCCTGGAAAACGTCCACTTTATGCCAAAGCTCACGCAGGCTCGGCATCTCGTGAGGGTAAATGCATAGGACACCTAAAACTGAAATAATAAAAGAATGGAGCGTATTTGTTAGTTTTTCTGTTAGTCAACCTCGAGATTGCCTGCTATCTCAATCTTGTATGAAATGCTGTAGAAAATAAACTCACTGTAAATACAATACTCAGATCTGTTGAGTATAGGAAGTTCACATCGTTAAAAATGGTATGACTTATTCGAATAATAAACTAATCTCAGGTGTTGAAGTAGTCTAATTAAATCTCACTATAGTGAAATGTTCAGAATAATGTAGTTCGCTGTGCCTTACTCTTTCTGGAAAATGGTCTTACTAAATTCAATGCAGTACAATTTCCGTCCAGGTTTTCGACGTAACAAATCATGCGTCAGAGCCTACTTTAGACTAAAGACTAGGGATTAAATTTTTCGCGTTTCGCCTGCAAGGCAACTAGAATTATACGAGCAAAATAATGCTGTCACTTATAATAGTGACAGTTCTCAACAGAGACTCGTAAAGTAGATGTTCTGGGTACCAGTCAAGAACCAAAATTTAACTGTCCTAATACACATTAGGTTGTTAACTAATATAAAATTATTGCTTGTTGAACCATCTAAATATGAAAATTTAAAACTGAACTTTGTACCGCTAGCATTGTCACCCTTTATAATTGTGCTATTTTTATGATAAAATTGAAATGTTTGATTGCTGTCACATAATTCTCGTAGTATGTTGCGTACAAGTAAACTGAAATGATTAAACGTTGTCAAATGTGATCCACACGAATAACTTCCTATAAATCATATAAAATCATGACAGGATCAGAATTAAAAATAGACTTTGTGAACTCATCTGCACAGAGTGTAATGTTGGGAGGGAATTGCGAAAGCTAATACCTGAAGTATAAGTGAGCAAGCTGCATCTAAAGCGATCACAAACCTCTAGTTTCTCGATATGCTCCGTTGTTCTGGGTTGTGTAGTTGCAGGTGGATGGTTAGTCTGGCATGAAGCGATTAAAATCGGTTGAATTTTTAAAAATTAAATCGTATGTCGATTTAATTAATTCGACACAGAATTACTTAAAACTTCGATAACTTTTGCTGGATTGACCCATGCAGCATACCAGGTATCTCACTGCGCTGACTTTGCCTGGCCAAAACGCCAAACTAAAGTCAAAATTCAACTTGACAGAATATAACTTCAGCACAAGAGTCGGTTTAATTTTCTATCAAAATCGGTTTAAGCTGTCTCGTTCAAGTGCCGCATTTGAGTGAGTCTTCAAATTGATGCATCCCCGACTCACTTAGGTCTGGGATGAACTGAACTAGGCATGGTTCTTTGTATCGTAACTGATTAAGCGTGCTCGCTGATAAACTACAAAATGTAGGTCCTCAAGATCTTTAGAGTGTCTTTGTTGACACTATCGAAAGGATTACGGTGGAATTAGAAACAAGATCAAGCATAGAAAATCGGGATAAGGTCCAATTTATCAAAATAAAATTTAGGACTAGAAAACTGTGACACGAACCTCTCGAGCGTAGGTTAAGACTGTTAAGAGTAAATAACAGAATTTTCAACCTTAGGCGGCCAGCATTTCCCTTTGTTTTGCAACGCCAAAACAGATCACAGGAATGATTCGCTCTGACTTCTTCTCGTTGGGAAGTGTAGCTGTTTGTAACCTGGGACTGGCCAGAGTTGTTTTGACAAAATGACCAATGACCAAATTTATTAAGAATTTCTCCCTATTCGTCGGATTTAACAGAGTTGGCAAACAACGTAAATCTGTAAAAATACTCCGATATAAAACATAAAAGTTGTACCAATTAGAAAATTTGAGTTCTGATCATATGAGCAGAGCCAAAACCATGCTCAACTCAGAAATCACTCCGAGAATTCAAGGAAACCGTGGAGAGAGCATTCAGGCATTAGAAATCTCCAGCTAGCTGAAACGATAAACTCCCATGATCTGAATTAGGGAGCATGTAGCAAAAAATTTTGACAATTTGCATAACTCACCGACGTGTAGCCAAGAAATTCCGAACGAACCGTCAAATGGAGAAATAAATACATCATGTGGCGTCCGCAATTATCTCTAGTCAGCGATCGAGATCCTGATCATAAACCATGGCAATAGAAATAAAACCATACAATAAGGGTGTAAAAAATTGATAAAACAAGGCCTAAGATTTAAGTGCCTCCGTTAGTGAAGGTATTCCATTCACTGTACCAAATTTGGATGAACATTGATGAGAGACCTTCCTTAATTGGATAGTTTCATGCAAGGCTTTGATTAGACATGACCTCGAAACTACAATGGCGTAACTTGGAAATCGGTCAGGTGGAGTTGTTGAGAACTAGATTGAATTGAGCCTAACGGTTAGATGTGAAAGTCTAAGTTCTCTCACGAAACAAAAGAAAATCATGTTTCTTAATTGGATAGTTTCGTGCAAGGCTTTGATTAGACGTGACCTCGAAACTACAATGGCGTAACTTGGAAATCGGTCAGGTGGAGTTGTTGAGAACTAGATTGAATTGAGCCTAACGGTTAGATGTGAAAGTCTAAGTTCTCTCACGAAACAAAAGAAAATCATGTTTCTTAATTGGATAGTTTCGTGCAAGGCTTTGATTAGACGTGACCTCGAAACTACAATGGCGTAACTTGGAAATCGGTCAGGTGGAGTTGTTGAGAACTAGATTGAATTGAGCCTAACGGTTAGATGTGAAAGTCTAACTTCTCTCACGAAACAAAATAAAATCATGTTTGTTGAGTAAACTTCGATGATCAACGAGTTAGATTATGAATTTAATAATGCAAACCATATGCCAAATGTCCACTGCGTGTGCTATGGCAAGACTGACTCAAGTAATTAGTGGCTCTCCTGAAATGTTGATGAATTGTGGGCTAAAATACCAATCTTGCAGCGTTATATTCCAATTAGCCGCGTAAAGCGCTGCACTATTTGATGACATGTTGTAGTACAACCTTGATGGTCACGTGAGAAGGCATTTCCCTTTTATGCAAAGATTCGTCTTCGTCCTTAACAAATTTCTAACACATTTCTTGCAAGCAAAGACAATACAATAACAATTCCTTGTATGGTTTACCTGTTGTAATCTCTTGTGGTGTTTTGCGGTATCAGACGGTTGTTAACGCAGTCGACCGTGTAGCCATGACGAAGCAGAAAGTCCTGGCCGAGGAGCGTGTGCGCGACGTCAGCGACGTAGAAGATCCAGCAGAACAGTTGGGAAAATCCGTGAGCCGGAACGAAAAGCCGCACCTGCCCTTGATCACGACGGGAATGCCTTTAACCGCGGTAGCGTCGACCGGGCAATAGCGGAGGGGAATGGCGCTTGGCAATTGAGAGGAGGGCAGGAAGGGGAGAGACTTGCCGCTGTCTGCGAAGAAGCGTCCAACCCAGATCGCTCCAGTGACACAGCGTTGACTGCCCACCAGTCGCTGGCCCAGCGATGAGGACTATTCATACGTCGGGTCGTTACTGGCACCGGACATTGGGTTGAAAGAGCAGGACTGGGAACCGTGGCACCGTTGGGCATTGACTCCGAACTTGGTATGGTACCAGCACATCCCGGATGACCATTGACCCGAGTGAGACCGTGGCCGTTGGCGCTGAATACCGTGGCAGCCACCTTCAAAGTTTGCGTTTGAACGTCCTGGTGATCCACGACTTATTGACCTACCTTGGAAAGATAACCTACGAAACGCTGCAACTAGGTCGTTAATTTGTTGCTGAATCGAGGCTTGCCACAGGTCGTTGGCGTAAGGCTCGTGGCTTGTCGCGCACCCGTCGCTGTTACGTTCGAGCGTGTGGCTTGATTGACTTGACTTACAGGCTTTGGGTTGGCCATCTCCGTCATGGTGTCGGCGATGCGCACCACTTGCTCTAGAGGGACGTTGTACAATGAGACCAGCGTGAAACGTATTTGCTCGGGTAGGATCTCGAGGAAACGCAGGCGGGCTTGATCTTTACTGTTCAGGGCCAGCTTAAGAAGTTCTCGAAGAGAGCTTTACGGTTTGCGGCCATTGAGGTCGTTCTCTGCGAGAAGATTGCGAAGTCGTCGGTTGTCATTGCTGGCGCAGTAGTTAATTTCACCGTACCACACGTTGGCGTCGACTCCTTTCTGGTGGATCAGTGCATTGTCGGTTGCATCAGGATATAGCGCTTCTTCAGGCCGTCATCGATCGACCCGAGGATTTGTTCGACCTGGTTGAACCGCGACTGCGGTGTATTGGGATTGAATTGCGACAGTTGGTTGAGTTGACGTCAGTAGTGATTGTTTGAGGACGCTCGATTTGATCCGATCCATCGGTGGCTTGGAACTGGGCAATTGAATTGCGACAATTGGTTGAGTTAACCCTCAGTAGTGATTGTTTGAAGACGCTCGATTTGATCCGATCGCTTGGAACTGGGCAATTGACTGTGCGTCAGCTGGAGGACGTCAGGCCCGATTGGCGTCAGCACCATGATGATCTCCTCTCGGTTTGGCGGCATAATGAACAATTTGTCACTTCCCTTAGTTGCAGCATTCCGGCCAGGTTGTCCTTCGTTTGCTGGGACAGGTTGATGTGCCCGGGGTTTGGTTCGCTACCGCCGATCAGTAGTAGGACTCTTATTCTTGTCGCCAGTCGAGGCCTTGACATAACGAACCGAAGAATGCGGGATTGGCCGTACCTGACCAACGCATGACGTTGCAGTTCTTTGAAAGGGTTGTAGGACCCTGTTCGACCGTTTGACTCAAACGAGGCTATCGCTACTGACCAGGGTGCCCCGAATCGAGAAGCCCCGGGTACCGTGAATGCACCGAGAATGGTCGAGAAACCGCTGAAGACTTAGGGAATGTCAGACAAAGCCCAACGAGAATCGGCAAAGCTTGAAACAGCGGGGACCGGCTTGATCGAAACGTCGGGTTCACCGTTATTGTAATCTATCAATCGTTATCAAATATATTACAAAAATTAGTGTGCGGTTGGTCTTCAGTCATCGACACCAGACACGACGGGCTATGCGTTGTTGGTTGACAACAAAAAATAAACTGAATCTCCCCAAGAACGAATTGTTTTATATCTAGAATATTAGTTCGAGTTGTCGAAGACTCAACTCCAGATACAGCTTCCAGCTTAAACACACCATCTGAGATTTCATACAATCAATATAAATAACTTCCAAGTTTCTAATAGATCCGGTAGTAGTCTGATATTTAAATGTTTTTCCTCGTTCGATCTATAAATAACGTAATATCAGCTGTTCTTTAGATGCCGCTTATAAACCTGTCATATCTCAATGCTGTTAGACCAGCTAGATATGCACCCCTTTTACAGGATGCCTTTCAAAAATGGTCCCCCCCCAATCGAGTTTGCAAATCGCTTGTCCGGAAAACCTAACGAGTGGCCAAAAAAATTTCTTTTACCCGACCAGCTTAATATAAAATTTACCAGATCTGATCAGCCAGGCAAGGCTGCAGATAAGTACAAGCAGGAAATTAAGCAATATACCAGAAACAAACCAAAATAAAATATTGCATTTTGATCAACCAAATAGATAAGCTCAAATGGAATTGCGCCGTTTAGGTGTCGAAAAGGGCTTTGTTTCCAAATTTTTATTTCCTGACACTCCACACATGCCGTAGCCAGTAAAGGTCAGAACACGTCTCAAACTTTTAGTTTGGAATAGGAAAACAACTGGCATCTTTGGCCGAGCGAAGTACCAATCAAAAATTGACCAGAGCAACGTGACACAGACAATCAGAGCAAGGACGACGTCAGCGAGACAGTTCCAGCTACCTGAAATCAAAGATATATTAGTAGCCAAACGGAAAATTTTTATATCGCCCGGCCTCAATCAAATTTACATGTATTGATAAACACTGATAAGACGATAGGTTTCTGTGAAAAAACAACATGGAAATTTTAGAGTAAAAAAACAAAAATAACCGTAAAGGTTATAAGTTTTGAGTTCCAGTTAAAATTGTCACTGGGTGTGTTTAGGATTGTCGCCGTGAGTGGATTCCATATAAACTTGGAAGTGTTTAATGTGGAAAAGCTGAATAGTTAAAATAGGGGCATTTATTGAACACGACGGATCAATAGAACACAGAATAAAGTGTAAAAATTACAGCACCTTTGTGAGTGGTTTAGAATAGGCTTTAGCCAGTGAACTATGTTCGTTGTTAGGTTAAAATTTGGGCTTCTTCGAGAGCAGGATGGCAAATAATACCTCGACCTTATTACTTTTATATAGGCCTACGGTTTGACTTTCCTCTATGAAACCTGCGACAACACTAGACAAGTGCGACGCCAAACGAGGGCAGGCCGAACATCCTGGAGAAACCCGTCTGCGACCTGATAGCCGAATCGGTTATTTAGAACTAAGCCTCACCTATTCTCATATGAGAGTCGAGAAAGCCAGGGTGATATGATCGTCCTTTATTAGGCAGCCGACGGTGCAGCTGGGCAACCCAATATTGGCTACTGGAAGATGTTTTCGCCTATGGTTTGGTTTCGACTGAATTGAAGCGAAAATTATTCCCTTAGTACAAAATAACAATGCTGAAACAGAATAAGAGTTTTCCAATGCCCTATAATAAACTTTCGTAATCAAATACATTTGAAGTTTATGAGTCTGCACCTTGTGGATGAAACAACACACCATATATTTAAGTATTATTCCTGGCACATTATAAGATTAGGTGATTAAATTTGCAATCATGAGTTACTATTATCTAAATACGTATTTACACACTAAACTGCTACAAGCCGTTGGCATATACGTGCATTTTGTGCTTGCATTAATAATGACAGTATCCATTTATACAATGTATATATTATAACCTATTTATCATAGGTTTTAGACAGCTTAGACGGTTGATATCGATTGCGATCCTATTGTAGGTTTTACATTACTCGTAAACGTTATTGGTCATTGGTATATTGCTAAGCTTATATAGAGCTATTGTTGTTAACACTTTACTTTTAAAGAAAGAGAATAATTCTACTTTATATCGCTAATAGAAAGTTTTACCCGAAAAAATAAACCAGTTCTACACTTGAACAAAATACTTAGAGACCGATATCATTGTTGTTTGTGTTATCTATTATTTGTCTTGGTTAACTTAAGGCATTTTCGCAACGAATATGTAGAGATAAATAATTCAGAGCAAATTAAGTGACCATTTTCAAGTTTGCGGCATCCGTGCACGAATGTGTGACGGTTTGCAGTAAATATTTGAAAATATCTGTCGGTAATAAGCCAACAGACCATGCATGGTCACGGTTCACATAGGGGTCACATATGGATCACATAAGGGTTTCCTGCGACACATGGTGACCCATGGGCTTCAGGACCTACAATATTTTGCGGGGTCACCTGTGTAACGAGGTATTGCTTTGAAAAGCAAATTCCCCCGTGTAAAGCGGGGGACCTATTAAGGCGTGAACTCCGAACACGACGGGCCGAAGCCCTTCATTTCACCTCACATGAGCTAATCTTTATCCTTTACTTATTTAATAATTTCGGACAACACACGGCAGGGGAATATCTGGGGTAATGTAACGGTGCGCACTTATGCTATTTCTGGCTGGATATTTTCATTATATTTGAACCTCAACATTACGCAAACCTATGTCTGTAGCTTATAAAATCTACGCTACATCATTGAGTTGTTGTATAAATGTTTGTTGTTTACCATCTGTGCAATATATTTTTTGTGTGTTTACGGTCTACATTGTTGTTATGAAATGTTGTATACAAAAGTAGTATATGTATTGTGCACTTATATATCTATACATTGTGTACGTATATATCTATACAAAATGTATAATTACATGTGAATATGTTTATGAATTGTTGTATATCGGAACCTAGTGTATGTATGCAGCACCTTCTGTCATGTGTTACGTTTGTATATGATGTGCACTTAATGTATTTCGCTTGTGTGTAGGACCTTTTGTACTGGGTGAAACTTTAGGACTTTACAGAAAGTTTTTACAGAACAAACGAATTTATAAGAGATTCATGTGAGTCTAAGCCATAAGTAGGAAATATATGGAATTAAGAGGGCGGGTTAGGTGTCTTAAGCATTACGTCTACATTAGCGGATATGTGTGTGTCTGCTGGATTTTCGCATTAAATCACAAAATTTGTTTACACTTAAGAATTCGGGGAAAATCATAAAAACTTATTCTCTAACGACAAAAATTCAATTAAGTTTAAGAGGGAATTTTACGGGAGTGGAATCAGAGTAAAACTTGGAAAACTTTATACATAATTTGGAACACTTAGACAAATCAATAGGGAGAAAATTGGGAGTAAGACATAGCTCAGTTATTTAGGCGTTTGCGCAGTTAGATCAGGACCTCTGTCGGCCTCAGACATTGCGCAGTTAAGGCGAGTACGGTTCAGTCGTTAATGTGTTTAATGTGTGTAGAGTTTGTAATTTGTTGTAGTGTGTGAAATAAATTGTCTGAATTATTAGTGGTGACACATTAAGGCCTTAGGAGTAATGTCGCAAAATAAATAGCCTGTGGTGCTCGCATTATTGTATCTTGTAGCAACCGTGTGTACTCTACGGTGGTACTAAACACCCCTAGGACCACGTAGGCTACATTTTTGTGCCGCAAGCCTGGATCCAAAACAAGCTTATCAAAACCCAAAATGTGTTGAATGTTTTAAATGTTGCTAAACATTATCGCTTTGTTACAAATTCGAGAAAGACCAAGGTGGTCAATATTTGAGAAATTAAATTTTTGGTAAAACATGAGTTTTTGTCAACATGGTTTGAATGTGGCACTCCAAAACTTATGTGCAATTTTTAGACTTATGACATCCCTCTTTATTACGGAAACATCGGAGGTGATTTTGAGGAAGGAATAGGAATTTCCGAACTCATTTCTTTTGCAAACCAGTGGTCTAAGGATAATATGGCTTGTATTCTACCTACCCGTTTGCGGCCCGAGGCTGCTCGGGAACGGGAATGCATCTCTGATGAAACAAAGAAAAATTATAATTTGTTGAAAATTTGTTAGCTGAAATTTTGGTGCCGAAATATGTCACATACAGTTATAGTGATAAATTGAGAGAGAGGTAATAAGCATTTACGAACCTGTTGACACTTACGCACGGGATATTGCCCACTTGGTAAGGAAAGATTACAAATACAACGGAAAATTTCTTGTGCGGACTGAATAAAACAATACGGTGATTTGTGCTAACTGCCAGGCCTGAGTCTTTTCAAGCAGCTATTGTTGAGGCGCGTAAGCAAGAGTGTATTGAAAATTTTATAGGTTCAACTGAGACAAAACCGTTGGCAGAAAACATAAAATTCATTGGTGGTGAGCCACATAAAAATGGATTAAAATATGAGCGGTTGGACGCAACTGAAAATTGTGACTGCGCTGACAGAACTGTCGTTTGTTTGAAAAGGCCGAATTCTGTATTGTGTAACAAAAAATACATCCGCGGCTGCAATAGATATACTAAGTAGCACTGAAAATTCTTCTACAAGCCATATGTCCTGTATGGATCAAATTGTGGAAACCCGAAAGGGTTATAAGACTGGTTTCAGGTGTGAAAATCCAAATACAGAATTGAATCGATGGCTGTACCAGCGGTGTGGGCTCCGATCTCAGAATTTACAACAACCTATGAGTGACAATTTATGTGATAAACGGCAACGTCATCAAGCCACTCAAACACATTGAGGAAGACGGTGTGGCAAGACTGAGATAAGTGGAACAGAAAGCTGTGAACCTAAACGGAAGTTATTGGATGATGTTATGCAAAGCGAGATACAGATGAACACCACGATAAGAAAACGGGTATGGGATAACTGTCCGTCTATTATTTTAGATCAGAGAGTTGCTTCAATACGATGTACAAAGGTGGCATTTGTAGGATAACATAGAAATGTTTATAGGTTAAATGGAGTAAAAATTTAACCACAAATTTTAAGGATTTTGGTATAGTCAATATCAACAAAATCGACTATGAAAATGAATCGATGCATAGCAACGAAGGTGTTCAATTTAATGACATAATCGAAAAATACCCAGGTGACTGTGTGAATGTGCAAAAATATATATTAAGGGGATGTTGTATGATGTTATTGTTTACGTGCCATTCCTTTCTAGGGTTTTAGAAATTTACGTTGTGGTCAAGGTCACCCGTAAAGCTCGTGATACTGGTCAGGATGTACAGTATTTGGTGAATTAACGGTATGTTTTACGCCATACTGTTCTAAACGGACATGTCATTTATGGTTTGCCAAGCGAGGACTGTACTCAACATTCGTATTATATTAGCGGTGAAACAGAAATTTTAAAAGTGTGGTGATAAACGATGTGTTATAACACGGTCATGTAAAGTTGGCGTTTATTACACTGTCATTAAAACATGATTCTTTAAAACAAGATGTTTTTGGCAATAAAAATTAAAAAAATTTATGTCACAGTATTGGAATGTTTAAAAGTGCCTTTGGTCATATTCATTTTAAATGTTCAACAGTTTACAAAATACAGGAAAATTGGTGCTAAGTTAGAAAAGGAAAATCGAAGTCAGCCTAGTTGGTTTCATAAATCCATTCTTGGAGGATATAACATAATTATTGTAATCCAACATATGTACTTTTTATTGGCCAATAATTTGTTCAGTTTACATTTATCCGCTTTTCGTGATTTTAAAGGATTTATATAAAAACTGTATTTTTCATTTTGGTGATAAATTACTGCTAAGCTTTTTAAGAATGCCGGCAAAATGCTATTTCGAAATCAATTATAGCTTGGGGTTCCTGTACAAGAAATAATAGACCGTTTAAGAGAATTTTAAAAATCTAGATCTCCGAAAGTTATTTTAAACTGATTATTGCTGAGGACTAAGTGAAAAATATTGTCGGTATTTTGATTGCTCACTGTACTAAAGTTTTTAAATAATGGGACATTGTTTCTAAAAATTCTTCGGTTTAATATGTTAACTCAACTGCATTACCTAATAAGCCATCAGTATTTTAAGAGGCTGAACAACATAAACTAAAAATAGTTTAGTCGCTTAAAACTAATCTCATAATATCGGTATATTTAGTTGGACAATTTAGACTTTGCAGGTTTTGAATCGGTGCCAAAGACAGGCTATATAAAAATCTTTGAACATTTAGGATAAAGGTAATATACGTAAGAATAATTAAGTTTTATTCATTTTAGCAAGTGCACAAAATGACTGATTTCATGGCAACTAACAAAAAAACAATTTTTAGTTTAGACAAATGAAGCCTTTCTTAGTGAAAATAATGAGTGCACAAAGAGTGCTGATCCTTATTTATTTGTGACTCCGCGTTGAAAACAGGACAAACTATTATCTACTGCTAGCAAAATATGTTGTGTAAGCGTAATAACTTATTAAAACCAACAGAGTAGGTTTACGTTTTTGGTTAGTTGGATGGCCAAATTAAAAATAAAGAATCCGGTAGGCAAAAAATTTAGTCATAAATTTTGTATGCTAAATGCATTATTATTTGTTAAAAGGGAAGCGATGCCTCTCAGTTTGATGTTTCCAGGCTTTTAGAGGCCCAAATATATGGTTATGGTCTCCATAGTACAAATATATGCTGTTGGCGCATTACGCGTGGCAATGATCAAGGACAACTATGGAAGGGAGTTGGAACAAAAAGGAATATTGGAGTAAGCTCAACTTAGGTGAGTAATAAATTTAGCTTATTTAAAAATATAGCTATTAATAACTAGGTATCAGGCAATGTATGATTGACGGCATGAACAATTCATTAGGTGGTAACGTTACGAACATAACCAAAAGGAGAACTTTTTCAAAACTCTAAATAAAACCAGAATTTTGATTGATTATTTAAGCGTAACGTCAGTACATATTTTTAAAACGGGTCTAAGGTTAGAAACGCAGCAATATATTTTCGGGAAATTTTTTTTTGCTAAACACCAATCTGAGGAATTTTACGTAATTCGCGGCTTGTTAACTAATAGAGTGCTAAATATTTTCATTTTGGAACACTCACTCGGAAAAAAGTTCACGCTCGATGTTCTGCTAGCACGTCTTTTAGATATGTGTAGTTTATACATGTTCCCGTCTGTCTTAGGCTAAGCTCCGGTTTAGTGGCCATCCAGTCCGACTTTGCTTGGGTGTATATGTTTTCTCCGGGAGCGTAATCCCATGTACAAAATGTTAAAAGATTTTTCCTCATGTGAACCGTAAATATGTACTTTTATGTGTGTGCATTTTCGGTGTTACGTGCCTTTGCATTACAGTGTAAAATTACCTAATTTAAAAAAGCTCAACCCAAAGAAGCTAATGGTAATTTTTACTTATCCTAACGTATAAACCCATTGGTCCTATTTTTTCTCTCAGTTTAGGTTCTCTAGGTTGACCCACAAGGAGAATTCATGTCCCTGTGTGTCGCCCTTTGTCCTCTCACTTGCTTTGCTTCTTTTTGTCTTGATGACACACAAGGGGGTTAAGCCTCGTGTGCGCTGCTAAATTATTAAAAATAGACACACAGGGGGTGTAATGTCCCCGTGCGTCCTGTTTAAAAGAATAGTAGGGGGTTTTCTGTGCCTGCGAGTTCGCTGCCTTTCCTATGCCACATAATAAAACAAAATCTAATAGAAGCAGTACTTACTGTAGGCTTAAAAATAACGATTAAAATTTAAAAGTCAGGCAATTGTATATATGCTACGATTTGCAGTTCAAAATGAAATTACCTAGTGATTTGGTGATTGTTTGTTCTCGTTTGCAGCAACTGTATCGCTCATTGTATCGTGCTGGCAGCTAAGCTGAGCTTTCCAAACAATAATAAAAGAAACACAAAAAATATAAGTGGTTCGTTGTACAATTTTATAAAAGATTTTTCTCATCAAATTACAAACAGCAAACGGCAACAAAATTGTGGTAAAAAATCAACAATTGGAACTTTGCAAAAATATTATAGTACCAATAGTGATGTCTGGGTTAATTGTTTATTTGTCTATGCATGTAACAGTATATTAGAACGTGAGTATGTATGAATTGTTTACGTAACATGTATTTATGTATATATGCCTGCTGTTGCTGTACTAAAACACTCGATTTCGAAACACGGACGCATTCTTTTAAAAAATAAGAAAACATTTATTTTTAAATAAATAAAAAGCTAGCAGTAAACTAGTGTTTTCAGTGTGATGTAGTGTAGATTGTGTGTTGGCTAGAGCTTTA